>BJCM01227851.1:0-17353 GCA_018326385.1 Flaveria bidentis
AGGTCTTGAGTCTATAACTTTCTACTTCATGTACTTTATCCTTTTTGTAATAGATAAGGATGTGAGCTATGGCATGTCATAATCACTAGTCAAAAGGCAATATTCCTTTTGATTCTACAATTGATTTTGTTTGTGTCTAGTCAATTGTATCCAGTTGACTTTTAAAGTATAGGCGGCTATAGGTTGTAGTATAAGTATTCCTTGTTCTTTTATCTTTCCATTATGCTTTGTAACACTTGTAATAGAACTTGAGAAAGCAATATACTGCATTCTTGAAAACCATCTCACTGTGTATCTTGCTCTTGTGTTCTGTCTCTCTTATTACTTGTGTTCTTAGTGTCAAACTTGTGGTTAATCCAGTCTTACTGTTTGATTAAGTATGGTTAATCTCCTCTTTGTGTTGTTATGTTGTAAGTGAGCCCCTTCACCGGTCCTGCAATAAACTATTTTGAAAGTGATAGGAATGACTTTTGTGATTACCAAAGTCATTATTCTTTAGGGGTTAGAAGGGCAATCTTTCTTGAGATGTTTATCAAAATTGCACATATAACACCTCCTTCTAGTCTTTGACTACGTTATCATCACCTTCTAGTCTTTGACTACGTTATCATCACCCCTCTACTATCGGTGCTTTTCTATCCTGGTCTTCCTCTTACATAGAAGCCATCAGATCCTTCATGCCAGTTTAGTTCTTTAAAATTCATAGCACCCAATACCTCCTCATGAGAGAGATTGTCTCTTGCATACATTTAAGTATCTATAAAGTGCTCATACAATTATGGATGTGATGCCAAGAAGACAATGGCTTGATTTTTGTCAAGTTTAACATTAATATTTTCTAAATCAAATATTACTTGTTGAATTCATCTATATGATCATCTAGAGACTTGACGGAGACATCTAAAATGTATAAATTCTTTTCTAGAGATACAACCTGTTGACCAACGCCATGGTCATGTATAGACTTTCTAACTTTGCCCAAAATTCAGCTTTTGTTGTTTCTTTAGATACTTCACGGAGAACCTTATCTCCCAAACTCACAATTTATCTCACTACGAGCTTTCTCTATGATGTCCTTCTCTTTATCACTGTAATTGGCTAGTAATTCTGCTTTACCTACAAGAGCATCAACCACACCCTGAAAAACAAGCAGCACCCTCATCTTGACTTTTAAAGCCCAAAATCAATTTTCTGATGGATTTCTCCAATTAAAACTTCGTTGAAACCACTACTAGAAAAAAAAATGAAACAATACAAATTTGTCACAAAACGCGTTTTGCAACAAGTTTACGACGAAACTTGTTTTGTTGCAAAAACCCTTGTTGCAAATATTTGCGACAAAGTTCTAACAAATATTACAACAGATTTGTAACAAGAATTTTGCGACAAAAAATAACAATATTCTGACATAATTTTGCAACAGATTTCTGACAACCAATTACAACAAGTTTGCGACAAAAATTTTACTACGTAATTCTAACAATATTCTAACAAATATCTACAACAAATATGCGACAAAAGAATTGAAATATTATTTATGATTTTATTTTGCGACAAAGTTGCAACGACGTCTATTTTTGTTTTTGCAACAAACTTGCGACAAATAGTTGTTATTAAAAAACTTAATTTTAAGAATATGAAATAATTATTTTTTTAACCTGTTTAGAATCTAATACAATTCAAGTAAACCATTCAACGACAATCTATATCCAATTACATAAATCCAAACAGATATTGTTTACATAATCCAAGAACTAAACTAAACTATTGTTGGTAATTGCTAGAGTTATTACTAAATTGTTTAAAAAAAGAGATCATTTGTTGTCGCATCTCCTCACGTATTTGTTGTTGCATCTCCTCTCGTATTTTTTGTTGCATCTCCTCCCGCATGTTTTGTCTCATCTCATCAACTTGTTGCATCTCATCCTGCATTTGTTGTCGAAACTACACGTACACATATAAAAGTAATTAAGCTAAGTCTGAACACAAACATATATACATACATGAACACCATATAAACAAAGTTTACATTAATACCTTTATAAAAATAAAAATAAAAACTCTAACTACGCTTTATCTAAATACTTATCTAAAATTTCATATTATAATACATTGATTAAAAATAAAAAAATAGGATAAAGAAGGTGAACATTCATTGTTTGCGTATCCATACCATAGTTTATATGTTCCTACGTACAATTATCATATAATCATACTTCAAATTCCCATATTACAATAAACTAAATAAAAGTTAAAAATTTTAGGCCAAAGAATGTAAAAATTAATTGTATATCTAGACCATAGTTTATATACTCTTACGTAACATTATTATATAATCATAGTTCACTATACCAAGAATTTGAAATTGTGCTTACAAGTAATAAACCAAACCAAAATCAAGGGAAGGTTTCATTATATAAAATGATGAACAAATTCATATATCAACGTCTATAACATAAAACCCAGCTCGCATTCATAGCTAAATATAACAATAAAAGGTAATTTAAGTAAATTACCTCCTTCTGTGATTGTTGGAGTGCAGCTTGTGTTAGTCCGGATATAGAAGATGTAGACGGTGTCCTAGTCACGACAAAATAAGAATCTGATAATCCTATCTCATACAACTCTCTTCCCTCTCTCGTACTATCACACCAACAATTAACATCACCCAATGGATGTTGATTTTTGTCAGTACCATATTTTTCAATCATCTTTCTACAGTACTTGTCCTATAAATTGTCAAAACAATACGATTAAAATATAATAAAAGTTGATACAATAATTATATAACAATAATATAGATAACCAACATAAATTTCATTCGATCGAGCGGTGCAAAACTTCATTGCTTCTAAGTTTTCATCGAATTGCACGGCCCGATATAGCTTTTTTGACTCTTTATCCAGGTGCGTTTCTAGAAACAATTCACTCATTGTAACTGGCCAACCCAATTTCTTTCCTTATAATATAAAACATAAAGTGTGAAATATATGTTAATAGTAAAAGCACACAATTACAATACTTTGTATATATAATTAGATTCCCAAGTGAATACGATGCTCGTCATATCCGATGGATCCACCGGTGTGTCTAGACGTAACACCAGAGCTATCGGCGCTATTCCTGTTCTTACTTCCTTTTTCTGATGTTTTACCAAACTCGAGAGTGTTAAAATACTACAAAGAGTAAAAGTATAATTATGATAATATAACTTAAAAAAATTATATATAAGAACAACAATATATGTACTCGTGTACCTCACATAAAGGAACCCATAAATCACTATGCCATAATTGAGGTGGAAAATTACGCATGATAGTGTAATTAAATTTATTAGGTGGTATAAAATGGCCGCCTTTCTTGGCTAAAGCTTTTGATTCTGCTTTTGCTCTAAACATGATGCCTCTATATAGATTTGATGTTGTGTTGTTAAATCCTTCCTTAATGGAAAAGTTGTTGGCTCGATCCCATCCACAAATTTCCTTAAAGGTTGAGAGAACAATGGTTTATAAGTTGGATTGTTTAAAGTTAAAGTCTAATGATGATTCTTATAGATTAATAATAGATGGCAAGAATAAAATAATTTTTATTAAACCTTATATTTCTCAAACATGTTATTTTTTACTTCTTTGGGGACTAGTAAGTAACGTGGCCAAGGCCCCTCAAGATGTTGTTCCAGTATTTTTGTGATCGCCCTATGAGCCTTACCATTAGCAAACCTATAATAATATATAAACAAATAAGTGTATTTATAAAAAATTAACAATATAAATTTGAATTTAAAATACATACTTCTTCCCAACCCATGTGATAGGAAGCCTTTGTGAGGTGTGATGGGTCGTATAATCTGTATTTGAGCCACCGTGGGAGGGACGACAAGGTGTGTTTGCATCGTGTTCATCATCAAATTCGTCATGTCCCATAGATTGGGATCTATTATATCCCTCAGATTCCTCCATATGTCGATATACCCTATCCATATCAGCCATAACATCACCATCACCTACACGACTAGTACTGCTGCCATATCCACGGCCTAACGTCCCGCTTAACCAAGGACTAGTCTCTGGATGACGCCCACGACCATGAGTAGAAGGTGAAGCCCTAGAAGGTGAAGCCCTATGAGGAGGTGGGACACGACCACGAGTACCTGACATAATGTACCTAAATTCAAAAGAACAAAAATGATTATCCAGATAATATAAGATTCAATAAGGATGAAAACGTAAACAAATGTGGCCAATAGTTTGTAATTGTTATATGAAGAATGGTACATACCATTTGATCAATTATAAATAAATTTAAAATCTACAAAACCAAATAAGTCTGTGTTAATCTGAAGAGTGGTCAGAATAAACAATTTCATCATCAGTAGATGCATCTTCTTCATCTTCTAGTTCGTCCTCTTTGAATTGTTCATGTTCAGATTGTTCACCATCATCATATATCATTTTCTCTGTTGTAACTAAGTGCGCACGTTCACTATTAGGTACTGTATCTGGTAAATCAAACCTTTCATCTATCTGAAAGACACCATGTGCTTTGTGGCTTACGTTGTTCGCAACTTCATATATGTGTCAGGCTTTTTTAACAACCGTCAATAAATCTTTTAAGGTGCTTTTTGTTACGGGGTATGATGTATAAAATACTTGTTCAGCTTGGGATGCCAAGATAAACGAATCATTAGTTTTAAGTCGGGACTTGGGTCTAACATCAACCAACTTATTTTTGTTATCAACCACACCATGATGGTTATCAAACCAAGTACATTTAAAGACTACAAGAGTTGAACGTTCGTAGTACTCGAGCTCTAGTATCTCATCTATTAAGCCATAGTAGTCAGATTCTTCAGATTTATATGTTTCCCCTCTCATGCACACACCATAGTTACCATAGTTACTAGTCACAAGTCCCTTGCCATGTGCACGTGTGTGAAACTTATAACCATTTACAAAGTACCCTTTGTGAGATATGAAATGGTTAGATGGTTTCCTTGCTAAAACTTCTTGATGTTTAGCACTTCCATCAATTGATTCCATCATCACCTACATTTAAGAACACCCGCACATTTTATTGATTAATGATAGACTTATAATAATTATTATGATTTAACTAGTTTACTTACACGATGTTGAAACCATGGAGCAAAGTATTTATCTCTAAAATTCGACTACTGCTCATTCGGGTACAGTTGTGGCCTCAATAAATTGAATTGTTTTAAGTAATCAGTAACCTCTTCACAATTTAATAAAACATAGGTGTGCGCCATGTAAATGTCTTGATCTGTCATGAATATTCTCTTTCCATTATTTTCATGCAATCTTCTTGATGGACAAACAAAGACACTTAGTTGAGAGCCTCCGCTTGAAGAAATAGGATGTTGGGGTGCAAAATTTTGAGGCTATCGATTATGACTTGTCTCGATAGTAGGGTCAAAGTATAAAGAGCAGTAGGTAGCAAGTTCATTTGCTAGGTGTTCTTTGGTGATTAAACCTTAATCTTTGCTTTATTTCTAATCCTTCTTTTTATCAAAGCCCAACTTCCTACATTTAGAAATTATCAAAAATGTGCTATGAATAGGGAAGTAACCTTAAAATACATTAGATCTATAACATTACAGTTATTGTGGTTACCTCTCATATTGATACATCCATCTGTATTGAACTGGATCACCAAGCAAAGCTTCATCAATAGATGTATGAGGAGATGTTCCATAGAATCAAAGAAACCAGGGGGAATACTCTCTCTAACTTACAAACGGTTTGAAGAATAGTGCATCTCATGTCATACAAATCATCTAGATGTAGCGTCTTTGAGCATAGGACTCTAAAGAACATGCATAACTCTATCACAGCCTCATATGTCTCATTTGAAACAAACCCTCTAATAGTAATCGGAAGCAAACGTTGCATAAACACATGATAATCATGGCTTTTCAAATTATAAAAACTATTATCTTTGATGTTTACACAATTCCCTATGTTTGCGGCATACCCATCCGAAAATTTAAGCTTTTTTAACCATGAACGAACTTGTTTAAGCTCGTTCTTCTTCAGAGTGTAATCTCCCTTATTTATGGTTACCTTCCTGTTGTTACCATAAATAGGGTTGAGAAGAGGTCGATCACAATAAAGCTCAACATCAGGTCTTGCTTTCATCTTCTCTTTAGATTTAGGAGTGTCCATAATTGTGTGAAAGAGATTTTCAAAGACATTCTTCTCGATATGCATCACATTAAGGTTGTGCCTAATTAACAACTTTCTCCAATACGAAAGATCCCAAAAGATGCTTCTCTTCACCCAATTTTTTGTAATACCAAAACCGAGTGGTTTCTTATATTTTGAACTGCCATAAGGATGACCTTGGTAAATGGTGTCGAGATGTAGGACAGTCCGCCATATTTCATCTCCAGTCGGATCTGGGATAGATTTTACCTCCTTCACTATTACATTCTTTCTAAAGTTAATCTTATCCTTTTGAAAACAATGGTTGGCAGGAAGATGTTGTTTATGACAGTCAAACCAACATGGTTTTCCTCCGAATTGAAGTTGGAAAGATCTTGATCTATCCCCACAATACGGGCAAGCTAGCTTACCATGTGTGCTTCATCCAGACAACATCACATAACCAGGAAAGTCACTAATTGTCCATAATAGTACAACCTTCATTCTAAATTTATTCATTTGAAAGGAATCATAAGTTTCAATGCCATCTATGAACAATAGTTTCAACTCGTCTATTAAAGGTTGTAGAAAAACATCCAAATTTTGTCTAGGATTTTTCGGACCACGTATAAGAAAAGGCATTTGTATGTATTCGTTTGTTAAGGCAAGCCAAGGAGGTAGGTTGTATACTGTAATAAACATGGGCCAACATGAATACAGGGTTCCATTTGAATTATTTGGACTGAATCCATCAGTACATAAGCTGAGATGAACATTACGTGTCTCTTGTGCAAAATCAGGAAATACTGAGTTAAAATAGTTCCAAGCCTTAGCTTCACTAGGATGGCACATTTTTTCTGTTTGTCTATGATGAATCGCGTGCCAACTCATATATTCAGCCGTTTTCTTTGAATAAAACAACCTCTAAAGTCTTGGTCCAATAGGCATGTAGTTCAACACTAACTCGGGCACCTTGTTCCCTTTTTCCTTGTATTTATTTTCTTTGCATACTTTACAACAATCAACATTAGAAAATTTCCCATAAAATAACATGCAATGATTTTTGCATACATGAATTTGCTGTGATGGCAGCTCTAATGGCTTTAACATCTTCTTGGTCTCGTAATAGTTTACCGGTAAAGTATCACCACCAGGTAGATTGTCTTTGTATATTAAAAGTAATTTATCAAAAGACATGTCAGAAATATTACAATTTAATTTCTAGTGCAATAATCTCGTGGTGGTGGAGAGTGTTCTAGCATTTTTGGACCTGTCCCACAAAGGCTTATTGGCTTGTTCTAACATAATATAGTATGCATCGATCGTTTGATTTGCGGGTTGTGGTCCTTGCTGAATATAAGGATGTTGATTTTTATGCATGCTTTCCATAATCATTTGATCATATCCGGTAAATTCACCAAGATCTTCATCGGATTCTTCTGGGATTTCACGGTTTATGTGATGACCATTATGTTGAGATGGTCTGAGGTTTGAGCATTGACCGATATCTTGTGTTGCAAATGATTCACCATGCCTATCCTATATTAAATAATTCTTCATGAATCCTTTATCATATAGGTGATACTCAATAGAGTTTGTCATCTCGTAATAAAGATTTTTTCATTTTGCACACGGGCATCTAATTTCAAGGACTTCCATCCCTTCGATAGTCTTGCTTTCGATATTAGTTGTATTGGCGTATGCAAAATTCAAGAAATAAGTGACAATTTTTTGAAATGTTGGGTTGAAAACACCATTACTAGTGGTTCTTATCGTATACGTCCATTCTCGATTAAACATCATTATTAGAGATCTATAACTAAAAAGCCATAATGATTAGAAATTAACAAATTGAATTAACAACTATTTTCAAATATGTTTTTAAGAGTACATATAAGCATCTAAAATCACTTTTTTATCCATATTGTTTTGTAGTATAGGTTATTGTTTTTTTCTATGTACTTAAATATTATTTTCTTGCAATCTAAATAATTCTTTTTTGAAAACTAGTTGTGCACATATATATCTAGAATCACTTTTATATCCACTGCATATATTATCTTACAAATGCATATATATATACACATAAATTAAAAAACAATATATAATTAAACAAACACGTAGAACTCAACATATATAAATCACACACACATGAATTAAGCACATAACACGTTTTGTTCAACTACGACTACCACTAACACAATACCGAGGTTTTGATCATCGGTTAATTCCTTCATCTAGAGAATGTATGGCCGTATGGGAGAAGATGACAGTTAATCAGAAGAAAGAACTACGGGTTGTCATCGAAAGAAAGCTCGGCAATGGACGGCGGAGTTCTACGAAGGCCAGTATGGAATATCTTTGAAAAGGGTTTGAACTTTGAAAAGGTTTGTTTGATTAATAGGTTTTTACTGACTTTGTACGTAAAAGTAAAAGGGCTTTTTAATAGAAAATAGTTTTTTAATTACAAAACAATTTTGAAAACAAATATATTGTCCCAATGTTGACGTAACTTCAGACATATTAAGATTTGTCGTATATTTGTCGCAAATTTGGCATAATTTTCCAACAACTATATTTTATTTATCGTTTTTCGAGTTTTGAATGACATTTTTTCCACTCTTTCTTTTTGGACGTCTTTATTATACATAAAATACATTTACTTCTTCAAATTTTACATGTTAAACACTCAAGTGAATTATGATAGACCATATATATATATATATATGATACGGTAATACTCATAAGTAATTGTCTTAATTGTTCTACAGACACACGCGCACACACACATATACATATATATACATACATGTATACATACATACAAACTGGTCAGACACATCTATATATATATATATATATATATATACATATATATATATATATGTATATATATCCACATACATATTGTAACACCCGGTTATTTTCCTTTAAAGCCAAAGATAGAAGAAAAAGAAAGAAAAGAAATAAAGTCCAAGTTGAGGGACCAATCTTGCCAAAAAAAAGAGAAGAAAAGGCTTGGAAGAGTGGGTAAAAGGGAATGGCAGCCCATTCCCCTCTCCCATTCACCATTTCATTCGGCCAAGAGAGGGAGGAGGAGTAAAGGGAAAACTTTGGGTTTTCTTGGAATCGTGTGCAAAAGTAGAAGGCAAGTGGGTTTGTAGGAAGCTCTACTCGTAGGGTTGTTAATATGAGTTCTAGGACCCCTCTTTTACACGTTTTTAACTGATTTTGGGGCTGGAACACATGGCTAATCGTTTTTAGTTGTGTTGGGTGTTAAACCCGTATGTATGTGTATGGGTATGTGTGTGATTCGGGTGGGGTTTGATTTCAGGCTTGGTTGTGCTTGAATGGTGTTGTGGTAGGTTTTTTTTAAGGTTTAGGATGGTTGATTTGAGCTTAGAACAAGTTTGTGAGGGTTTGGAGACTAAAAATCGCAGATTAGGTTCAGGGAGAGACTGCATTCTGCATCAGCTAGGGCTCATGCGACTGGAGCCATGCGACCGAATGGCATGCGACTGAAGGCCATACGGCCAAAAGGCATGCGACTGAGGTCCATGCGCCTGGAGGCCATGCGACTGAGGTTCATACGCATGGAAGTCGTACTACTGAAGGCCATGCGTCTAGATGTTATACGACTGAGGTCCATGCGCCTAGAGGCCATGCGACTGAGGTTCATACGCACGGAAGTCATGTGACTGAAGGCCATGCGCCTGGATGTTATACGACTGAGGTCCATGCGCCTGGAGGCCATGCGAATGAGGTTCATATGCATGAAAGTTATGCGACTAAAGGCTATGCGACTGGAAGCCCATACACCTAAGTGTTCATTCGCCCATAGTGTCCATTCGCCTAAGTGTTCGCATGCGCCTGGAAGGCCATACGACTGAATGGTGCCCATACGTCCAAATAGGGCTCATGCACCCGAAAGAACATAGTTTACTTTTTGATTTTCGAGGGAATGTGTAGATGTAGGCTTTGACTAGGGAGGTTCCCGGGGGTTCGTGTAAGTTGACTTTCGAGGTCATAGATGATGTGATGGGCGATGTATGATATGATGATGTATGATTGATGCTTATGTGATGGTGTATGTGATGTATGATTGATGTATGATGGTATGTATGATGTATACTAGGTATGATTATTTTCCTGTGGCTTTACGTTAAATGTTAACGAATGAAATAAAAGTATTATGTAACGTAAAGTGGAAGATAATGAAAAGGAGAATGTAAAGAATGAATGCATGCATTAATGAACAAAGGAAAGTAAAGTAAGTCTTGCAAGCCTTGTATGTGGAAACATGCCCAACGAATGGTGTTAGTTTAATGGTGTGAGGGTTAGCTACCCCAGAAGGATGCACACGGGGGTCCATCTTTATGACCGACCATTTGTATAGAACTTTTGTCTCTTACCCTAAGTACTGTGGTCAGGCCACCGGGTGCAATCTATGCGGGTCTATGATAGACCACGATCCACTACCCGCTTTATGCATGACGGTGAGGTATAACACATGACAATGGTACACATGAATTTACCCTAGGTACTGTGGTCAGGCCACTGGGCGCCATGACCGGGGGTCTATGATAGACCTCGACCAAGTACCCGCTTTATGCATGACGGTGGGGTAAAGTTCATGGTTTGGTATGGAATGTAAAGAATTAAAGATGAACGTACGAATGAAAGTAACTTATGAAGTGAACGAAAGTGAATGATAATGACGTACGATGAATGAACGGAAGTTAACGAACGAATGATGAAGATAATAATGATATTATCTATGTGTATGTATGGTGCATGATCACGTATAATTGTAAAGGACGGTTTTAAACGAAAGATAAAAGTATGTTTTATTTTAAAACTAGAACTCACTCAGCAACGCTGATTTTTATGTGTTTCCAGTTGGCAGGTAAAGGTTGCTGAGGATGGCATGGGGCGCTACTCGGCTCATTTTGGATGGCATCCATTTTTATAATGTTTTTGTGATGTAATGCAACAAGTATTTTGTAACTTGATAACGATGTATTATTTTGCAAAAGCTATTATAATGAAATGGAAAAGTTATTTAAATGTTTCCGCTATAGTATTTTATTAAAGTTAATGTAATTATATGTTTTATATGCGATAATTGGCCAGCTGTAAGTGTCCCGGTAACGGGGCCTTACAAGTTGGTATCAGAGCCAAAGTTTAAGTGAAATGGGTAAATTTTCAAAAGAAACCTAAACTTAAACTGAAAATAGGACGGAAAGGGAAGGGATGCCAGTCTGAGTAGTTGTGTGCCATCAGGTATTTTTCGTAATGTTAAGCGGTATTATGTGCGCATGTTATGTGGTTTATGTGTTGTTTGTAAATTTAGATAATGATGTAGTCAGGATAGGTAATGCTCGGGGTATGAAGTGTAAAGTAAGTGGCTAATCACAACTGGCCACTGTAATTAGGGACTTACTATACTTGACATAAACTGAGTTGTTCCCTTGAATGATCGTGTTGGTCATTGAATCTTTCAGTGTGTGTTAGAGGATGGCCGGTGGTAGATCATCGAAAGCTTCACGTGGTGGAGGTCGCGGTGGACTCGGTGTTGAACCGTGGCCCAAAAGAGAAAGGGCTAGAGTCAAAAAGGTGGTTCATGAAGAACCCGAGACCCCTCATCCAGAAGGCGGAGATGAGAGTGCTAACTTGAGAGTCTTAATAAAAGAGGCCATTGTCTAGGAGGTGCATCAAGTCATGCAGACGATCATATCGTTTGTGGTGACCAAAGTGATTAAGGTTGTGCGAGAAAGAAAGAGGAAAAATAGTAATAGGTCCTCGGAGGACGGGAGCGACCAGAGACTGAAACGGTTCTCTCCGATGATGAAGAAGAGGAAGAAGAGCCTGCGCCGGAGGCGACACGAGGCTGTAACTACGGGGCATTCCAAAGATGCAAGCCCCCTACTTTTGATGGTAACGGCACTGCTGCTACTAATCACCAGTGGGGGAGGGAGATGGAAGCTGTTCTTAATATCAACGAGTGTCTGGAAGACTAGAAAATGAAGTTTGTTGCCCACTTATTTGTGGACTCGGCTCTATGCTGGTGGGACAATATTGTCCAAGCTGAGGGTAGTCGGGCAATTGGGAGAATAAGGTGGTCTGATTTGAAGAAGCTAGTAATTGAGGAGTTCTGTCCTCACTGGAAAATTGATAAGGTGGAAAGGGAGTTCCTGCAGCTGGAGGCGGGAACAATGACACATTAGCAATACACCACGAAGTTTAATGAGATAGCACGGCTGGTGCCGGATCAAGTGACGCCTTTGTCATGAAAGATTAAGAGGTACATTTAGGGCTTGCCGGCCGATATCCGTAGGCACATGATCGCTGCCCAACCGAGCACGTTTAGGTCGGCGGTTGATTCGGCAAGGAGGTTGTATGATAAAAGAACTGTGGTGGTGGCTGAAGGCAGCAAGAAAGGTGGTGGTGACCAGAATTGGAATGGAAAAAGGGTTGGTCGGGTTGGTGCCCCGACGAGTAACAAGAAGGCACGGGTAGATGACTGCCCTGTGGTCACATCTAGTGCGGGGTCAAAGAAGTGTGGCAAATGTGGAAATGAGCATATTGGAGAATGTAGGTTGGGATCGAACTTATGCTTCAAATATGAGAGGACGGGGCACATAGCGAATGACTGTCGTGTGGTCAAATGTTTTAACTGTGGTGGAGAGGGTCACATGAGTAGAGACTGTAAGAAGCCGAGGGCTGAGGGTTCGAGGGTGAAGAAGACTGGAGGAGAAGGACCGAGGGCAAGCGCTAGAGCGTTTATGATGACGCAGGAGGAGGCTAGGACGGACCCTAATGTTGTGTCTGGTACGTTTCTAGTAAACCAAACTTTAGCTTCTGTGTTATTTGATTCTGGTGCGAGTAAAAGTTTTATTTTTGCTGCTTTCTGTGCTAAATTGCCTATTAGTAGTAAGAATATAGATATGTCCTTTGATGTAGAAACTGCCATAGGTAAGTCTACCAGGATTTGCGAGATGATAGAAGGTTATGACATAGAGCTAGAAGGTCAGAAGTTTCTTGTTAAACCATTTGTGATGAACTTAGGCGGGTTTGACGTAGTCCTAGGAATGGATTGGTTGGCGGACTACAAGGAGAACATTGTATGTCGCAAGAAGATGATTTGTTTGATAGCGCCTGACGGTAGTTCGGTGACGGTTTACGGTGATCGAGTCACAACGACTCCGAAGGTGATTTCGATGGCGGTGGCAGGAAAGTGCATGAGGCGTGGATGTAGTGCCTACTTGGCAACTCTGACTTTTATGTGTTTCTAGTTGGCAGGTAAAGGTTGCTGAGGATGGCATGGGGCAGCTACTCGGCTCGTTTTGGATGGCATCCATTTTTATAATGTTTTTGTGATGTAATGCAACAAGTATTTTGTAACTTGATAACGATGTATTATTTTACAAAAGCTATTATAATGAAATGGAAAGTTATTTTAATGTTTCCGCTGTAGTATTTTATTAAAGTTAATGTAATTATATGTTTTATGTGCGATGATTGGCTAGCTGTAAGCGTCCCGGGAATGGGGCCTTACACATACACACCTACAATCAATTATAAAGACACACACATGCACATACGAATACATACACATACAAACATACGTAAAGAAATACTAATTGACCCTATTTGAAGATTATTTACTCTATGCTCGGATAATAGAGTACCTATATGATTTTAGTTACTTCTAATAACTAATGTTAACAATCAATATCAAAATTAACACCCTTTGCTATATTAATTGTTTATAATTGAGTAATATTAGCTTTAAATTCATTTATTTGGTCATCATGACACTCGTAACCCTAATTAACCTTGTTTGATCTCATTGAATATAAATATTAGTGTTTTTTTACCTTGTTTGATCTCATTAACTAGCTTTAAACTAATATTTATTTTATGACTATTAAGATCATCATAAAAATAATAATCAATATAATAAAAAAACTCTTAATTATATAAAATTTAAGTTTTTGTGATAATATATAACTTTTTGCATTTTACTTTTTGTCACAAATTTGTCACAAGTTTGTCACAGATTGCGACAACCTTGTGACAACATTTTGGATCTTAATATTTGTCACAAATTTGTTGCAATTTGCGACAACCTTGTGACAAAATTTTGGTTCCCGCCAAAATTATTTGTCTTCCCGCCATTTTGTCGTAAACTTGTCGTAATTTGCGACAAGAATTAAACTTCCCGCCTGAATTTTGTGACAACTTTGCCACAACAATTCTTTTGTCACAACATTGTTGCAAACAAGGTGTTATTTGTTGCGTTTTTTACTTTGTCGCAAAATTGTTGCAACTTTGTCTGTACATGTGACAAAATATTATTTGTTGCAAAAATTAGTTGCAAAAACTAGAGTTTTCTAGTAGTGAACCATACTACAATCCTTGATTAAAACTTTATAGTATTCTTCTTGAGAGATCAAACCAACAAGGCCCTGATAATAAATATTAAAGAAAATAAAAATTGAACAACTTAGACTCAAGAAATTAAGATCAAAACAATCATTTCAACTCAATTGATTTCACTCTCAAGTATGAGAAGAAAATAATTACATCAAGAATATATAATGAAGTGAATTGCACCAATGGTAACAAGTACCCAACCTAATATATCATAATCTCAGTGATTAACTAGAATGTTAACAACTATGTTTACAGTGGTGACATCCGGTAAATATTTGTTACCAAACTCCATTAGTTTTGTTAGGTCTTGCATACACGAGTCATGAGTACATATTAGTTGTCATTGAACATTGGTAACCTAACAATTAATTAATATTGGCTTAACTAATGTTAAATTGAATAATAATAATTTTAATAGTTAATATGTAAATATGTGAATCAAGTTGTTACGTGGTGTTCTCTTAAATTATGAATTACACCTTCGCATGTGACTATGTGGTTTATAAAATGTTTCTGGATGATGATTATTATTTGACTTGCATATTATTAGTTGGTTTATTAAGTTTTAATATTATAAAATGAAAATTGATTTAAAAATGTTATAAAGTTAGTTTTGCAATTTGTAAAAATTGAAAGGGGTTTAAAGGAAATTACTTACCATATATAAGTTCAAAATATAAAACCCTAGCCTCTTTCCCACCTTTTTGGGCGTAAACCCCTACCTCATCCTCTCCATTGTGATTTTTTGATCAAGAACAACAAGAATCAATCGATTTTGCTTAGTCTCGTGTACTACAATGTGTTAGCAAGTGTTATACTCGATCATTAAACGATTAAAAGTTAGTTTTGATTAATTTTACATGGTTTTTGTTCTTGATGAACCCTAATTCTAAATTGATGATGAAAATATGAAATTGATGGTTGTTAGATGTTAATATGATGTTAGTTAGGTTGTATGAATGTTAGATTATGCTGATTATGCAAGAAATCTACGATTTGATCACAAATTTCATACATTACCTTAAGAGGAAACTTTTTATTCTTGGAATTCATGATTTGATGATGATATGATGTTAGATACAATGTTTAGATGTTAGTCTAATTGGATCGTACAAGAAAACTCATGAATTTGAGGTGTTGATCATAACTTACTAAAAGTTAAAACTTTTATGCATGATGATTGGGAATTTTGATGATTTAGTGATGAGTATCATGTTAGAATGAATGCTATGAACTTGATTAGATATAAGTTCATGAAATTATGAATGAATTGGAAGTTAGATAGCTTTTGAGAATTTCTTTCCCAAAAGGGAAATTTTATTTTTGATAAACATTGGATATGATGATTTGGGTATGATTGTGGTGTTAGGATCATGTTAGAATGATTATTGATGATGTTTAATGGGATAGAATGTGTTAATTGAGTTGTTTGGATGCTTGGCTGATCATGTAAGGAATTTGGATTTTGGTGATTATACATGATGGTAAATTGTGGTTAGTGATTAGGGAATCATGTTTGGGATTGGAATTGATCAAGATTGTGTATGTTGTTGGAATGAACCTTGTTGATGAATGTGATTATGATTGTCATACACGTGTGCGAATATGAGGCCCCTACTTAGTAGAATTGGCAAGATTTAGGATGTGAAGTCGTGAGTGTCTTCGCATGGCATGCAGTGCAAGATAAGATTTCACGTATGAATTATTAGTTGTGATGTATTTATAATTGTGTTGACCATATTGGTTGTTTGACATTTGCATGAGTTGTATGATGATCTAAGTTGTATGATGACCTTGGTAGACTTGGGTTGATGATGTGATACATATAGATAACTTGTATGATGTTTATGTATGTTAAGTTTATATGCTTCATTAAATGATATTTTAACTAATATGTCTACAATGGGTCAACTAGGTTAACATAGAGTTGTTAAGTTTTCTGTGTACACGTACTTATGTACTTGTGTGTTCTAGGTAACCTTTGAAGGGTTGTCTTTCAAATCATTGTTAGTTTTCTTTGTTGTTGTTCGTTGCGCATCATGTGAGTTTGTAAAGTCGGCTGGATCGGTAAACATCCGAGCGTGTTCTTGACAGAAGGATAAACAACAGCAAAAACCAAGAGACAATCAATAATATGAACTATAATTAAATGGTTTCATTGATAAAACCTAATGATTACAAGTTCGTTACAACATAAGAATCAAGACTCTTGGCAAGGGGAGATCGAGCATGATCTCCCCTCTCAACCGGTAGCCCTAGGCTCCGGGCAGACTCCCTCTCAATTCTTTTCTCTCTACATATTGAAACTGGTATATATAGGCCTCGGCCCATATTAGATGCGACTGGGCCCATTCGTCCGATTGGACCATGCGTATGGTTCAATCGTACGACTGGACCATGCATATGGTTCAATCGTACGACTGGACCATACTTATAGTTTAGTCTTACGAATGTCCCAATCGCATCTCTCAGTCACACGGCTGGTCCATTAGCATGGCTCAGTCATACGACTGAGTCTCATTCACATATGCTCCTGCGAATGACCCAGTTTCATGTGTTTACAACATATCAGGTGTATTACATTAAGGCTAGACCATTCGATAAGCGACGGACACACTATATATGACATATATGTTCCAACAAATTTCCCTTTGGACGTTTCTTGCGAATAGTAGATAACACCTCTTACAATCTTCAGTCAATCTTTGCTCTGGTTGCCAATAGAATCAAACGAAAACTATATTAGCCAA
>BJCM01227852.1:0-13374 GCA_018326385.1 Flaveria bidentis
GTTATACGACTCTGTTTTGCATTCGAGATACATGCCGGAGTTACTAGAGAGGAAAAGTACAAGAAATTTGAGGAGCTAATGAAGAATGTTAGACACTGATGTAAACTAGGTCCAAGGGGGAATTTGTTGATATATATGTACCTAGTTTAGGAGCTTAATGTAAAATGTCTTTCATGTCTAATGAATGAGTTGAATGAAATGAAATATGTGATTGATGCTTATATTATTTAATGTTTCATCGTTTATTGTGTAATAAAGCATATTGAACTAACTATGTAGGTTTGTGGTTGTTTACATAGTTCTTAGTCAATAATGATTGAGAAACATGTTCAAACTTAATCATATGAAGTCTTCATGCGAATGGACCATGCTAATGGACCATACGCATGAATACTTCATGCTAATGGACCCGACAAAACCAGGAGACTGGATCAGCCCACGATTGAGACATAAGATTGGCTCAGTCGCATAATTGAACCTTCAGTCGTGCGTATTGACCAATCGTATGATTCACTCGCACGACTGAACCATGCTAATGGTTCAGTCGTACGATTAACAAACCCTAACCTATAAATACCACCTAATTCATGGAAAAACGTAACACTACAAGAATTTCGACTCACATACGTAACCTAGCCGTCCAGAGACTAAAGAGAACATGTTCCAACTTCATAGTTCGTAGTTGATCGTGTTCTAATCGTTCATAACGTTTCATTAATCTTTAGATTGATTGAAACTGCGTTCTCACTGATTGGATTGCCAGTCAAATAGGATTCCGCACTATTTGATTAGGTATACACACATTATCAGTTAGTACTCCGTACATACACGGTCCTAACAATTTGCATGGCTAGCAGCATAGCATCGAGTTGCATACATTTTATGTTCTTAAAGCTATAAATTGTATTTAAATACTTAAACTGTTATTTGGGGCGCTTGTTCTTACGAATTACAATTTGAAATTTCTTTTCTATTTTGCTTCCGCATTTTCATACTATGACACATGAATTTAGCAATGGTTTTGTTAAATGATTTTTAAAGCTATAAATTGTATTTAAATACTTAAACTGTTATTTGGGGCGCTTGTTCTTACGAATTACTATTTTGAAATTGCTTTACTATTTTGCTTCCGCATTTTCACTCTATAACACATGATTTTAGCAATGGTTTTGTTAATTTGAAAATTTTATATAAATGACTTTGTAATAAATGTGTTGTTTAGTGTAATTAATAAAATTTTTGTTTGTCATACGTCTGGCGATAAAAACATGTCCGTGGAAATTGAGGGTGTGACACATCTGATAAGAGTTGCATCGTATATGCACTCACCTGATAAGATTTATGTGTTGTACATAGTTACCTAACAGGAGTCATACCTTGTGTATGCTCACCATGATAGGAACTCAGTACTTGTACAGGCTCAAAGTTTAAAAATATAAAAGATAAAGATAATATATATGAAATAATACACTATAAAAGTATGAATATCTATATAAAGCATAAAAGATGATAAAGATACTATATGTATAATGTATTAATGATTTATAGATTTTTAAAATTAAAGGTTTTCAAACAACTAGTTGCTAAAGAGTTTCCTTAAAGTGTTTAAAATTATAACTCATTTAGCATCACTAACTTTTGTATACATAATGGCTTGACAGGTATGTGAAAGATTAATTAAAGAATGATAGCTTATCCATAGATGTGATGTTCCTTGGTTAAGTTCAAGATTGACATTCTAATAGATAGAACCATGTTATATTTGATTGCAATAGTTTTAGACAATGTGCTATGTAATACTGTTTAATTCTCGTAGCTATGATAGTGAATGTTTAAAGTTTAAGAATTTGTGTTTCTTATATAAAAAATCCAACAATGAGGTTGTCTAGAAACAGGTCTTTACAAGTTGGTATCAAAGTCATAATGACAAAAAAATTACTTTGGATTAAAATGAAAAATTTAACAAAACGTCAGGGACGAAATTGATATTAACTGTAAAAATTTATAGAGGTTTGAAAAGTGTTTCTCCAAAATACATATTGTACACTAACATTTTGTCACTCATTTAATCACAATCATTTATAATCACATCATATAATATATTAAATATACTTAGATGAATTTAGGTAATGGGTAGAATGCTCTTAACAAACATAAGTAGTGTAGGTAAAAGAGAAATATAATATTAGGGGCTATATTCTTACTTTTAAACTTGACTTAATTACACGGGTGGTCCTTGTAGTTAGGCCAGATTTCACTTTTGGTCCTTAGCTTTCTGAAATTACAAGGTTGGTCCAATACTTTGCAAATTTGTTACGCGCATGGTCCCTAACTTCGACGACCGTCTATTTCTGTCGTTAAGTCACCCCACGTCCCTCCCACGTGGGGGTATTCTTGTTATTTCATCTCTCTGTAATAAAGTTAGTATTCTTGTAATTCCATTATTAATCCCTACTTGTTAGTTATCGATCCTCACAAATTCCCTCCAAACCTTTCTTCTTCGCTATCATCATACTGCAACTCAATCGTTAAATCCATTTGTGCCCTATTAAAACCACGATTTGAAGTTATGATCTCGTAGGAATAAGGAACAATAGAAGATGGTCTGGCGTATTAGAGTTAGAGGCGCTGGGGTTGATGTCGTTGAAGCATACGGTATCATCATACTATAACCCAATTCTCTATGTTTAAATATGTACTTTTTACTCCTAAATGTGAAATTTATGATTTTGAATTGGTGCATTTCTTTTATTTCACAGCTGGTTATCCAAACATGTTCTCTTTGAAGATTCATCATGATAGTGTTTTTAGAAACTTTCCTGGTAGGAGGTATGCTTATGGTAGGGTTTCATACGTTGATCTTCGTGACATTGAGATATTTTTAGTTCATGAAATAGATTGGATGATGCAAGAGTTAGGGTTAGCTAATGAAAAATAATAAAGTTATTTTATCACTTCATGATTCATGGGACTGATTTAGATTTTGGGTTAGTTGCTTTGGGAAATAATCGTGATGTTTTAGAGTTGGCTAAGTATTTGTGAACACAAGCTGATAGATGTCTTTATTGAGCATGGTGAAACAAAGGTGTGTACGTACTTCACATCCCCACTAAAAAGCAATGTTGTTATTAAGGAGTTAGAGGATGTTGGAAGCCAAAATTTCATTCCACGTAAGAGTAAGAGTAAGTCTGCTTCAAAGAGGCTACTTATAGGCTGGCATGAGAAAGGAAATAGTTCTCATGAAGTGGGGGATAATGTTAATGAAATAGGGGATAATGTTAATTTAGTAGGGGATAATGTTAATGAAGTTAGGAATATTAATCAGGATTCTGAAGTTGGGACCGGAGAGGTACGAGATAACGAAGTAAGGGATAGTGTTAATGTAGTGGGGGATAATGTTAACCAAGGGATTAATCAAGAATCTGAAGTGAGGGATAATCAACATTCTGAAGCTAGGAGTAGAGAGGTTGAATATAATGAAATAGGGAGGGAACATTTAGAACCTAATGAAGTTGATAACATAAATTTTCAAGAGTTTGAATATGATTTTGATGCAAGAGACTTTTCCACAGACTTTCCAATGCCTAAAGATAATGAGGTTGATTATAGTGAGGATAGTGACTTCATAATTGATAAAGATAATGAGGTGGATGACGTTGAAGTTGACATGAGGGATTATAATAAGTTTTTTGATCATGGGGAAGAGTTCATAGGATGTAATAGCAATCCAAATATTGAAGATAGTTCAAGCTTGTATGATGAGAATACTAGTGAACTAGATGTGGGTGGTTTAAGTGAGGAGTCATTAGATAGTGGAACTGATGGTTCATCTGGGGATTTTGAATCTACAAGAAGCAAAATTCTAAGGAAATTAAGAAAGCAAAATAAGAAGGTGAATGCTGGTGGGGTTGAAGATGTATGGTTTTATGTGGGTCAAGTATTTGGGACTAAAACAGAGATTAAAGAGTTGATTAAGAAGCATGCAATTGAAAGCAGGAGGGAGCTATCACTCTTAATGAATGCCAAGAGGAGAATAAGAGTTGTGTGTAAGGGTAATGTTCCACATAATGAAGGTGATGGGCCTAGTGATACTAATGGGCAAAGTAAAGAGGTTGATGGGCCCAAGTCAAAAAGTGATGGTCAAACAAGTGGGGACACAAGTGGGAACGTAATTGGGGATGCATGTGGAGATGCATGTGGGGATGCTAGTGGGGAAGGTCAAGACAAAAAAAAGTAAAATGAAGGATGTATTCTATCCATGGGTCTTTTATGCAACTAAAGAAAACACAAGTGAGAGTTGGTTGGTCAAGACCTACAAACCCAACCACACATGTCTTAAATCCAGGAAGATAAAATCATTTATTGTTGACTTTATGGCTAAAGAAAGTTGGGTTATCAACCGGATTCAGACAAGTTCCAAAGTTTCAATTAAAGCAACTCAAGAGGAGCTTCAAAGAAAGTACGAACTTGCTGTTTCAAAGATGAAGGCATTTAGGGCAAAGGAAAAAGCTATATATTATGTTAAGGGTGAATACAAAGAACAGTATGCAAGATTAAGGGACTACATTCTGGAGGTTCAAGCTACCAACCCAAACACAACGGTTAAGATTCAAGTAGAGCATGAAGACCACCCAAATTCAGCAAATAGAGTTTTTAAAAGGATATATGTTTGTCTTGGGGCTTTGAAAAAGGGTTTTAAAGAGTGTAAGAGAGATTTTTTGGGTCTTTATGGTACATTCATGAAAGGACCCTATCCAGGCCAAATGATTAGTGCAGTAAGTATGAATCCAAACAATGGGATTTATCCCTTAGTCTATGCAATTGTAGAGGCTGAAAACAAGAGCTCATGGATCTGGGTTCTGCAATGTCTGGCAGATGATCTATCGAAAATTGTTTGGAAAAAATGTTAGTTGGACAACGAAAACCATTTGAGTTGTTAAATATATTCCCCTTAGCTTCTCAAGTCCCAGCCTTTCTTTTAAGTTAAGTGGCATCTATTTCTTCGATCATCCATGGCTTCTACTTCTTCATCCATGCCTTATTCTCTCCCAAATAATACCAAGTTTGATGTTTTCCAGAGCTTTAGAGGTGAGGATACTCGTGTAAGGCCCCGTTCCCGGGACGCTCACAACTGGTCAATCATCGCACATAAAACATATGATATACATTAACTTAATTAAAACATCGTAGCGGAATGAATTTAAACCATCATTTCATTTCATATAAATAATAGCTTTTGCAAAATAATACATTATTCATTACAAAATATCTTTTGTTCGCATTATGATGCAAAAACATTATTGCAACACAAAATGGATTCCATCCAAAATGAGCCAAGTAGCCATCCGTGCCAACCTCAGCAACCATTACCTGCCAACTGGAAAATGCATAAAAGTCAGTGTTGCTAAGTAAGTTCTAGTTTTAAAATAAAAAATACTTTACTTTCGTTTAAAACCTTTTTTTACTATCGTACGTGATCATACATCATCTATACACATAGATAATAGCATTATTATCGTTTATCATCATTCATTCATTAACTTCCGTTCGTTCATCATCTAACTTCATCGTCATCATTCACTTTCATTCATAATCTTCCTTACTTATCGTTCGTACATTCTTTAACTTCCGATGACACGTACTGTACCCCGAACATTATGCACGAAGCTGACCCAAGGGCCTGGGGCAAGTACGCTCATCATTATCATTCATCTTTCATTCTGGACCAATGCCATGTGCTATACCCCGAACATTGTGCATGAAGCTGAGTCTAGTACCTAGGGCAAGCGACAAGGGTCCCATACGTATGGTGAATCACAATTATTAGACCCTAGTGTGCATCCTTACGGGTTAGCTAACCCGCACACAGTTTAGCTAACACCCTTCATTGGGTCTGAACCTCCATACATTGCTTGCAACACTTTCTTACATTCGTTCGTTCATTAATGCATGGATTCATTCTTACTTTACGTTCCACTTATCATTATCATTAGCTTTTGTTTTATGTTACATAATATTTTTGTTCATTTCATACTCATAACACGTAAGTCAAGGAATAATACATAATAGGAACGTAAGATCAACATAACACATTCATACATAGCATCAAATAAACAACACATACCCCATCACACATCATCATAAACATCATGCATCATCCATTCTCAAACACATACACATGTACAATAAGTACAAGTCATCATAGAACATAATCGACCCACCGTGGGGCAGCAGGGGTTCGGGGGCGGCAGCCCCTGACATCGGGGTCCTAGGGGCAGCAGCCCCTAGTAGGGTCCAAGGGGCAACGCCCTTGGCTGGGGTCAGGCTGCCAGGTAAGCGCACAAAATTTTTATTTTAGAACATTTGTATAGCATATTTTATTAGAGAAACTTGATCTTCCTCTTAAAACCTCTTAAAATCTTGGTCACTTAAATCCTATATTTACCATGTATTTCCAGCCCCAAACTAGTTCAAAACCTTTAAATAGGGGATCTAGAACTCATCTGGACTTGATGAGTAGCTTCTCAATCAAGCTTTCAAAGCAAAGGTTACACTACACAACCTTCAAATAAGTTAACACTCAAAGGAGTTAATTTTTGCCTAATTTCGCTGCAAGATTAACAATTTCGCTGCTAGTTTCACCAGTAGTTTTGTTGCCACCTTCGATGACAGTTTCGCTGGCAATTTCGCTGGCATCTTCGCTAGTTTTGCTGCCAGTTTCGCCCAACTTTCGTTGGATAACCATGTCTGCGAAACTACTTGCGAAATTATAGTTTCGCAGGAAGTCTTCATACTTTCGCTGGACGACTACGCAATTTCATTGGATGAACCCTTAATTTCGCAAAACAGACTGAAAATTATGAACCAACCCATTTTTGACCCAAAACTTCAATCTTTTACATCCAAACCCTTGGTTTATCATCCAATAAGCTATATCTAAGCTTCTTACATGTTTCCTTTCACAAAAACATAAGTTTTGGGCGAATCTTTGCCAGTTTCAAAAACCCCAAGGCCCTAGAATCTGGGTTTACATCAAAATGAAGATTAAATGATGTTTCTTACCTGGATTCTTGGTGTTTTCTTTTTGTTTGGATGCCCACTAACACTGATCTTCAATCCCATGATCAACCGAGCCTTGAATTTTCAATTCTCTCCACCTTCTCTCTCTACACTATCTCTCTCTAGAAATGGGATGTTGAGTTGCAAATAAGAGTTGCTCAAGCAGATCCGTTTATATATACCAGGCGTTCTCGAGACCTTAAACTCGCCGGACACATAACCTAAAAAGTTAACTTGATCCATAAGGATTAAATGTAAAGGCTGATGCAACCCAAACACCCAAAGTCTCTCTTGCGTGCATGTAGAAGTGTACTGAAGTAGAATGCTTCGGAAGTTTCACACCAGCATCAAAAAATATTCTAAGTGTGAAATCTTGCAAAGCGAAGATCAATATCTTCCGAAGCCAAAGATGAAGTCTTCCGAAGCTTCAAAGACAAAGTCTTCCGAAGCCAACACTTGAAGACATATTTCTTCCGAAGACTTATTAACACATGCTTTATCTGATGTACCTTTTACATAAAGCTGGACCCCTTTCTGCTGTAACTCTGATAAGAAACCAACTTTACATAAGTTGGTGAAAGGTCCATGTTTTTGGTAACTGTACATTAAGGTCTTGAGTCTGTAACTTTCTACTTTATGTACTTTATCCTTTTTGTAATATATTAGGATATGAGCTATGGCATGTCATAGTCACTAGTCAAAAGGAAATATGCCTTTTGACTCTACATTTAATTTTGTTTGGTGTCTAGTCAATTGTATCAAGCTGGCCTTCAAAGTATGACCGGCTGTAGGATGTAGTATATGTATCTCAAGTACTTGTAACTTTTTAATATGCTTTTTTAATATTTGTAATAGAACTTGAGAAGCAATATACAACATTCTTGAAAACCAACCACTTATGTGTTTTTCCATCTTTTTCTGTCTCATATTTACTTGTGTTCTTAGCATCTTTACCAAAGGATAACCAGTTCCCTATTTGATCTGTTAAGTGTTCTAAGAAACTCTCCTCATTGTGTTGTTGTGTTGTAAGTGCACACCTTTCACCGGTCGTACAATTGGTATCAGAGCATTCCAAAATCTTATATAAGATCTCGCCATCTTAAGATCCCTCACACACACAAAATACTTAACATCTTAAATGGCAGCCATCTCTAAATCTGATATGAAAACTGGAACCATGACAAAGTCCCTACTCATCACATTTGATGACTTTGACACCTGGTGCCAAAGAATGGAAGGCTTTATCACGTCTCTAGACTCAAGAATGTTGGAGTCTGTTGTCAATGGACCTTACATACCAAGTACCTCTTCTGCTGCTGGAGGTGGTATGATCCCCAAGGCTGTGGCTGACTACTCAGATGAAGATAGAAAGAGAGTAGAGATTGATCAAAAGGTCAAGAAATGAAAAATAGCTAAGCAGTTGTGGGATGTATTGAAAGTAATGTATGATGGTTCCTCTAAATCCAAGGAGAACAAAAAGGATCTCCTGAAGTAGCAGTTCGAAAATTTCATCTTTAAAACTGGTGAGACCATGACTCAACAATACTTCAGGTATGTTGAGATTATGGATACCCTATTGGATGGTGGGTAGCTCTTGAGAACAGAGATATTGTAAGGAAGTTCATGTCCTCTCTTCCTAGGCAATGGACACACTACTGTGTTGTTATCAAGAGAACTGAGAACTTGAAGACTCTCACCTTGACAGAGTTGTATGGGATTCTCAGTGGTTACTAGATGGAGATGAACATGCAAGGTTCATCTGGCAACTCCAGCAATCAAATAGGTAAAGCCCTTTATGTGGTTGAAAGGGATAGCATAGAACCCCAACATCATCTCATATGCTACCCTAACAACTCACAAAAGGGTCCTTTCATCACCTTCCTTGAGACACCAAGGGAGAACTATACTCAAGGAAGCCCATTCCAAGAGTCAAGTTCTTCTCAAGCTTTTGTGTCTTCTGATGAAAGTTGTGGCAGCTTTCTCTTCACCCTTGAAGATGTGGACTATATCCATCCAGATGATTTGGAGTATATGGAGATATCCAGCAAATGGCTCTTCTCACTCACAGAGCCAAGAAGTTCTACTAGCAGACAGGAAGGAAGTTTTCCAGCAATACAACCAGTGGAAAGTTTGGACTGGACAAAAGCAAAGTCAAATGTTACAACTATATCTTGATGGGCCACTTTTACAGGGAATGCAAGGCACCAAGAACAAATGGTGGCCAAGAACAGTCTAGACCAAACTACACTGATAAAGCCACCCAGAATGAGAAGCCAAAGCAACAAGCTATAGTTGTTGTTGAAGAAGGAGTCTTTGACTGGATCATTCAGGTGGAAGATGCATCTCCAAACCAAACATTGATGGCTGACCATGATGAAGCCAAGGTATTGGAACATTTCTGTATTCTTGAATGTATTGCTAAATTCAACAGATACAGGTCCTACAACTTAGAAATGAGATCTGATCTTGAGTCCTTAAACATCTTAAAAGCTGATTTTAGAAAGGCTGAAAATGACTACAAACTAAAGATAGAGGACTTAGAGAAACCCATTTCATTTCTAAAACATGAGCATACCAATTATAGGACTCAAATCAAGGATCTCATAACTAAGTTAACTGAATGCTAGGCTGAGCTTGTGATCAGCAAAGCCAGGGCAGAAAAATGTGTTCTTGAGGAAGAGACCTTCAAGAACATGATATCCTCATCCCTGTATGCCAAGGTATGTTATCAAAATAAGTAGGGTCTGGGATCTAGTGAGATAGCTCCTCCACATATAATATTGTCTGTAAGATCACCTAGGTGTGGAACTTGTGAAGATGAGCTTCCTCTTATAGACCCCTTAAGTGAAGAGGATGAAGAAGTGATAGTGAAGAATTCCTCTAAGAAGAATGAAGAGGAGGATTCTAAGAAGGGTCACTATCCTTCTAAGGAGAGCAGGAAGACTGTGATGACCAAGTCTATGAGGAAAAACTTGATCAGAAAGAGCAAGAGAAGAGCTAGGAAGGCTCAAGAGATCAAGGCCACTTTTGACTCTAAGTAGAAACAAGTTTTTATCTCTACAGGGTTTGAAGTGGTTAAGACTGAAGACATCAACCTAAACTCTGCTACCAAGAGTTCTGGTTCATGTTCAAATCATCTCAGCACCAAGAAGAAGGCTGATCTGTTATGTACCACTGCTACACAGCCTGGACCATCCAACTCCAAGAACAGTTCTCAGCCCAAAGGTACTGTCCCAGCATCTGCAAAGATGAAGGTGGAGAAGGGATGTGATCAAAGCCAGCCTTGTTCTCAGAAGAAGGCTCTTAGGAAGAAAATAATGAAATGTGTTATGTGTGAAAGTACTTCTCATCTTGTTAAGGATTGTCCTTACAATCCAAGAGGTACTCTTCATATGACCAAGAAAGAGACTTCCAAGAGCCCTAAGAAGATTTCAGCTTCGGAAGGAAAATCTATTTCCTTCAAAAGCTCCAAAATAAAGAAGAAGGCAAGTGGAAAACTGCCTTCGGAAGAAAATTTGGTCTCGGAAGAAAGGAACACTTCCGAAGCACTGAAGTCTGCTGCAGTGTTTGTAGATCTTCCGAAGGTCCGGTCATCAAAACTTCCGAAGTCTCAAAAGCTTCCGAAGTGTTGAAGGTCAAGTCCAAACTTCTAAAGGTGGTGTAGAAGTCAAAGAAACACCAAGTGACTGAATGTTCTCCATCAACAACAACAAAAGATCCTCAAAGCACAACTATAGGATCTATTACTGTTACATTATCTTCTACTTCCTTTGATGAGCCCAATACCAATAAGGCTTGGTTTTCCAAATGTAACTAATCATTTTCTTTATTCAAGAATAGCTCAAGACAAACAAGAATGTCTGGATCATTGATAATGGCTGTTCTAGGCACATGACTGGCAATAGGTCACTACTCCAAAACTTTGAAAGAATTGATGGTGGGCCAGTTGCTTTTGGAGGAGATGAAGGTGGTTATGTTTTTGGAAGGGGCAAAGTCACAAATGGTAAGCTCAGCATTGAGAAGGTAAACTTTGTCAAGGAGCTTGGGTACAATCTTCTGAGTGTATCCCAATTTTATGATCAGAGTCATAACGTGCTCTTTACTGAGCATGAGTGCATTGTTCTCAAGCCCGGGGTGGTCATTCCTCATGAGCATATCTTGCTCAGAGCCCCCAGGAAAAGGAACATGTACAAGATGGATTTGCAAGAAACATCTTCTTGTGGAGAAGTTTCATGCTATTTATCTAAAGCCAATAGTGATTAGTCTTTCCTATGGCATAAAAGAATGTGCCATGTAAACTTAAGAACATGAATAAACTTATTAAAAATGATTTGGTAACTGGAATGCCAAAGAAAGAGTTTACAAGTGATGATCATTTTGTTGCATGCCTGAAAGGAAAGCAACATAAGGTATCTCATAAGCCTAAGGAAAGAAACTCCATCACTACACCCCTACATTTGTTACATATGGATCTATTTGGCCCCACCAATGTAATGAGTCTAGGAAGGACCTCTTTTTGTTTAGTGATCACAAATGACTTTACAAGATTCACTTGGGTCTTTTTCCTTAAAACTAAGGAGACCCATGAGATTCTGAAGAATTTCATCTTACAGAATGAGAATCAATGTGATCACAAGGTCAAAACCATAAGATGTGATCAGGGAACTGAATTCAAGAACCAAATCCTTTATACATTTTGTGATGAAAAGTGTATTACAAGACAATACAGTGCTCCCAGGACTCCTCAGCAAAATAGTGTTGCTAAAAGGAGAAACAAGACACTGATTGAAGCTGCAAGAATCATGTTGTCTGACTCTAAGTTGCCCATCACCTTCTGGTAGAGGTAGTCAACACTACCTGCTATGTGCAAAACAGAGTTTTAGTGGTTAAGACTCATGGCAAGACTCCTTATGAACTTTAGCACAAGAGGAAACCTTTCATTGGTTTTCTCAGGTCATTTGGATGTCCTTGCACCATCTTGAATACCAAAGATCAAATTGCCAATTTTGCTGAGAAATCAGATGATGGACACTTCATTGGATACTCTTCTTAAGCTAAGGCTAATAGAGTATACAATCTCAGAACTAGAATTGTTGAGGAGTCAGCCAATGTGACTTTCAATGAACACACACCATGTGTGGCTGGTTCTGGTCCTGATTGGCTATTTGATCTTGATTTAGTTACCAACTGTTTTTACAAATCTTGTGAGAATATTTTAGGATCTACAAATATCTTACCTACAGGTGATCCCGACCCAAGATTTGAGCTAAGAAGACCTTCAAGTTACACATCTTCAGCTCAAGTTGTAACTACTTCTGCAAATGAGGTTTCTATCAGCACCACAATGAAAAATTCAGCTGATACAACTGAGATGCCTTCAAATTCCAGCTCAGAGGCTCAACAACCGGATAAAGAAGCCTCAAATGAAAATGACAAGGGGGTTGGTGATAGTGATCAATAATTTCTTGATGCTGATAACCACTCCATAAATGAAAAAATCAATGATGTCACACACTTATTGGATCAAGTTTCTCTTGATAAATGTGCTGATGTGGTGGGAGAAGCATCAATGCTAGATCTAAATTTTTCTAATTTAGATCTCTCTTAGCAACTTGCTGTGATCCCTCAGCTAAGGATCCACAAGTCTCACCCCACCACAAACATTATTGGAGATGTTGACACATGGGTAAGAACAAGAGGAAAAACCCATGAAGCAAATGTTTGTCTTCACTCTTATTTCTTATCCTAGATAGAGCCAAACAAATTTGATGAGGCTCTGAAGGATGGAAGTTGAGTTAAAGCCATGCAAGAGAAGCTGCTTCAATTTAAAAGACAGAAAGTTTGGAACCTTTGTCCTCTTCCTCATGGGAAGACACTATAATAACCAAATGGGTGTTTAGGAATAAGAAAGATGATAGAGGCATTGTCATAAAAAACAAAGCTAGACTAGTTGTTCAAGGGTACACACAAGAAGAAGGAATTGACTACACTGATGTCCTTGCTCCTGTAGCAAGACTAGAAGCTGTTAGGATATTCTTGGCATTTGCTGCATCCAAGAACTTCAAGGTTTATCAACTTGATGTCAAGTGTGCTTTTCTATATGGGGTGATTGATGAAGAGGTGTATGTAAAACAACCACCTGGTTTTGCAGATCCTGATCATCCTGATTATGTCTATAAGCTTGACAAAGCTCTTTATGGGTTGCACCAAGCACCAAGGAAATGGTATGAGACTCTATCTCAGTATCTCTACAAGCATGGATACAGAAGGGGTACTATAGATGGAACTCTCTTCATCAAAGGATAGGGAAATGAC
>BJCM01227854.1:0-11848 GCA_018326385.1 Flaveria bidentis
AAAGGATTTTAATAAAAAGAGCATGTTCTTGTATATAAATTACTCAAGGTATTTTAAGGCTATTAAAGACTAGAACTCACTCAGCAACGCTGACTCTTATACATTTTCAGTTGGCAGGTAATTTGTTGCTGAGGATGGCACACGGGGAAAGCTACTCGGAGGGGCAAGACTGACATCCATTTTTAATAAGAACTCTCTGCTGTTTTGTAATGTAGTAAACTAATCTTTGTAAACTAATTTCAACCAAACGGTACTGCCTTATCACAGTGCTTTTAAGGACTTGAATGGTTTGTTAAAGTTTAATTCCGCTGCTTAAACTTGTACGTTTGTATGTTTTGTATAATTATCATGGTGAATGACCAATTGTGAGGTCTCCGGAATCGGGGCGTTACATATTATCAATAAATAATATAACTATTTAATAAGAAAACAAAGAGAAAAAATTTTAATGAAAAAAAATATGATGCTGTAATATGTTCTCATTATTACTCTTTTATTTAAATATGTAGATATGTAGATGAATACAACCACAAGAAAACGTACTGCGTTATAAAATATCAAACTACAAATTCAAGTAATAAGAAAGAGGGTAACTTTGTAAAATAGTTATCGGGTTTTAGAATTGTTCTAATTACGTCACTCATAAAGTTTTTTGTTAAAATCAAGTCACTCGTAAAATTTTTGTCCCAATCAGATGACTAAAGTTTTAGGATTGTTCAAATTAGGACAATCGTAAGTTGCAAAACATAAAAATAATTAAAGTTTTTAAAAAATTAAACAAAAACTGAATTAATTAAAAATTTGTGAATTGTTTAAAACAATTTAAAAAAATATAAATGACCTGATTAAAACACTCTTAAAACTTTAATGATCTGATTGGAACAAATAACAGTGTTAGTGACTCAATTGAAACACTTTTAAAACTTTAATGACTTGATTAGAACAAATAAAAATATGAGTGATTTAATCGGAACATTATTAAAATTTACTTAATCGACCGTAAATAGTACGATCCTAGTGTTAAGCTCCCTCCGCGTTGCAGATGCGTAAAATCATGTCAAGTGACGTTAATGTCACACCACCGTCAGCAACCACCAACATCGGAAAAGATCAATGGAATTTCAACAAACAACACCAAAAACTATCACCGACAACAATGAGCACAACAAAAAACAAAAAACACAAATTACAACACCTAAATGCAAACCAAGTTGATAAATAGATTATATAATATAATATATATAATATATATTTATATATGTTAAAACTTTTAATTAGTGATTTATGTACAACACCTAAGTGCACAACCAAAAACTAAACTAAATGGTTTATGGCCCGAACGTCTTTAGCCCAACTAAACAAACCCTTGATTTATAGGCTGAATCATTTGAGCTCAATTAAATACACAACAAAACAAACATGCAGATGAACTGGGAGGAAGCACGTTGGAGCCTGGACCTGATCTTGGGTTTTGCATGTAGGAGTAAGATGTGCTGACCACTAGCGCACACAAGGTTACGTTTAAAGTAAAGCAAGTTGTTTAAGAAGAAAAAAAGATAAGACTCAAAACACTATACATACCAAAAAACGATTTAATATATAACTAAAATTCTAGACCGTCCGCTGTCGCGGGTCTCTTATGGGTGGGTTTCTTATGGGTTTTATTTTTCTATCAAGTGAGATCTGGGCAAGTTGTTACGAGTAAAAAAAAACTATTAAACAATGAAAGAGTTAATGCAGACGAAATCATTTAAAAATACAATGTTTAATGGGTAATAAACATAAACACTGATCAATGTAAACGAAACCATTATTTTTTATAAAACCCAAAATAAATTGGATTAAACAAAAAAAATAGATAAACATGTGCGTTACATGGTTTTACGTTTAGCAACTTGTACATGGTGATGAGAGAGCAACAATAAATAGTACTGGTTTTTTAATATTGAAAAAATGAACTTGTTTATTTGATAATTTAAATTAATTAAATTTTTTAAACAATTTAAGAAATCCTGATACATACATCATGCAAAATAAACAATTAAAGAAATCCTGCATCTCAGGCAACACCACTGCCTCCACTGCCTCCACCGCCTCCAATTGCAGCCAACACGACCGCCTCCTAAAAAAGATAGAAACTCACCCCATCCCTTAGGCCCCTTTGATCATAAAATTTTTAAGATTTGAAATTGAAAATTTTCCATCCAAAATCATATTTGTTTGGTCAACACTAAAATTAGAATTTGAATTTTTTTTAAATATTTATTAGAATTCATGTTCCTTCCACTTACCTATTAAATGTTTAACATTCTAATGGAATGTAACATTCTAATTATACTCAAAATTACCCAACCAAACACGTTATTAATTTTAACAATATTCAGTTCCAATTTTAATTCCATTTCCAAATCCATTTCTAATTTTAATACATTTGTAAAACATTTTGTGAACCAAATAACCACTTAGAGTTTTTGATTGCAAAAAGAGTAGAAAGAGAGTCATCGTTATTTTATCGTCTGGATCTGAGTTATGCTTGTTTATCTAAGCAAACGAACATGAATTTGCAGTATATATTGGTGGTCATGTTTAACAGATGAGAAGGTGGTGGTGACATTTAGAGAGGTAGGGGAGATATTTTATAAATCATAAACTGTCGTTACCGACGTTGCAAATAATAATATAATATAATATAATATGTTTTAATCATAATCCGGATCAGATTTACGAAACTTCATTTTCATTGTGTGATTCGTTGGTTAACTGAATATCCGTAGACATTTTTACTATTGTTTAATCATCTAACAATTTACCACTTTATAATATAAAATGATCACTTATACGTACTTTTCGGAGTTACATTTTTATTAATTTAACAAATTTATTGATTACAATTTAATTTACCGTTATTAATTTTATAACTAGGTTATTATCCCGTGTATTACACAGGTTGAATAAATAAAAAAATAAATAATTAATAATAAAAGTTTATAAATAATAAAACCATGTTTGAAGATAAAATATGATTATAAATGTATATAAATAGTTATTTCAAGTAAATAAATAATTGATAAGTTATAGATAGATAGATATATCGATAAATAGATAGTCTAGAAACTCAATTATTAAACGGATTATAGTTAGAAATAAATACGAAAAGTTATAGTATGATAGTTTAATATAAGATATGTATAAAATTATATATACGTACTTATTCAATAGATAAAACAATTATACTATTTTTAAGTCTGTTATCTAAATAATTTTATTTTTAAATATTTATTTTAAGATTTTCTTATTAAAAATTATTATTTATAAAAATCTTGTTTATTAAAAAATCAACTTTCTAATTATTCTGGTTGCTTTTATAAAGCTACTTTTAGAAAATTTCATATTTTTATAATTATTTTAAAAAGGGATTGATTTAAAATATTTTATTTCAAAAGGTTCAATGTTTTATCAAATATATGAATTTTAATTTTCTTAAAACAATTTATTTTTAAAAACATAGTTTGATTTTATAAAATGTAGATGATAGAGAAAAATTTATCAATTAACTAAATTATTTTTTATGAAGAGAGAGATAGAAATTGTTTGAGTGTTTAAATTACTTTAATACCCTTTGGAAGGAAAATAAAGTGAGGATGTTTAGAAAAATGACAATTGTCAAAAAGGTGGTTTAAGAAAATGACAAGTGACAAAAGAAACCTTCTTTCATTAGTATCTATATATGTGTTTTGAAACGATAATAACTTGTAGTCAAATGTATCCGATTTTAAGTGAACCAAAAACTATTTATATTTCTTTAAAGCACAACCCATTCTTTAAATTTATGTAAGTGTATTTTCTATATTATATGGTATGATTATAAGTGGTTGTGAATAAAATATATGGAAAATTTACTGTTCTATCTATATATTTTTTAAACACTGTTTAAAACCTATAATGTTTTTAATATATTTTAAGTAATTATGAGTGAAGGAAAAATAAAAACTAATGATAAATGTATAAAAAGTATTATTTATACATACTTATATGTAATTTTAATTATAACTTATATTAGAATATCGTTTTATTAATAATAATTTTTATTAAATTTATTATTTTATTTATTCAACTTCTGTAACAGACGAGTTCATTACAACTAGTTATAAATATAACAATTATAAAAATTAGAGATACGTGAAAACTACTTCAATATTAGTGGTCCAAGTTAAGGTTGTTAGCCATCCCCGAGTTTGGCCCACAAGTCTTTTAGTAGTTGTTAAAATTTGATTTTGCTGACAAGCCACAATCATAACAACAATCATCTTTGCCTTTTTTTACCAGCAACACACGAGTTTTGTATCGCGAGTTTGAGCGTTATATGATAAAAAACAACAAAACAAACATGTTTTGATACCCATTTATTTACAATATGACTTGGGTTTTCTATTTCGTTTGCTATATGACTAGATCGAAAATCGAAAACCTTTGTGCTTGCCGCATCATTCAAGTAAAATTTTACAAACCAAATGTTTTTAAATAAAAATTTTAAAGTTTATTTTTTATTTATTTTAACGCACCATAAAGGATCCAATCCATACCAACCATAATTGAATCGCTTTTAACACACCATAACCAATCTCACGGTAATGGCAAAGCGCGAGGTAACACCATATTTATTAAACTATTTGCAGATGATAAGATTCTAACATTATGAAACGATCAAAGTATATCTTTTGAGTAAATCTTGGTTTTTATACTTTATTATCTGGAAATCTAGCATGCCACTATATGTGAGGTGGGTTAACATCCAGAAGAACGTAACAATAGTTTGAAATCATGACGTCTCTTGCTAGTACTCTAGAAGTATGGTTGAGCACTATTTACTTTAGGAGGTGTATGAATACATCCTATGATATATATTTACACTACAAGAAAATTTTTAATACATTCCTGCTTTGACCCTTTTTGTTTCTCAACATGTCCTTTTGACTAACCGGTAATTTCTTCCCAAAAATGTCTCCACTTGGGATAGGGTGGTTTGAAATTAAATATGTTTGTCCGAACTTAAATACAGCCGTTTGAACTTAAGTTAGGTCGTTTGAACTTTAAATAAGGTTGTTTGACCGTGTTACAAGTTCAATAGAACCAATTTGTAAACAAGTTTAGTCAAACTTAAAATATAGGTTCGGTTGAAGTTTAAATAAGTTTGGATAGACTTTAAATGGGTTCCGTCCATTGTTGTTTAATATATATATACACATAAAGAGAGGGGGGAGAGATAGAGAGAGAAGATGAATTCTAAAAAACCATATTTTTATGTGAAAACTATAAAAAACTAATGAAACCGGTCACATAATATATTGAATTTTTATCACTAACCTCTATATATATGTGTGTGTATATAAAGAGAGATATGGATCAAATGAAAATTGTAATATAGTTTTACATATACATCACATATAGATTATGTATATGTAACCAATTTTCATTCGACATAGTGTTACGTGTACGTAACATATTTAATCTTGTATTTATATTTAACATATATGTAATAAATACCTAAATAACATTTTAACAGTTAAAAGAATAAAGTAGTTATGTTTTACATTATTTGTGTTCGTGATTTCCTTTGGTTTTGGTATAAGTATCAGTTTATAAGTGTGAAATGACCATGACACGCCAGAAAGTTTCAAACGGGCGACTCTATATAAGGGGCAGATGCACCATATATATATTGGGTGGAGACATTTTTTTAAATGGTTAGTTATAAAGACATTTTAAGAAACAATAATAGTGAAGGGATATTTCGGAAATTCTCCCTTATACTATTTTAAGGGATGATTAGTGCTTATGGTCACGCCCTCTCTTATAGTGTGGTATATCGACTTGTAACTTGTGTGGCCAAATATTACTTTTATGATGTTTCAAATATCAAAACTCGGTAACTATGATTCATATTTATATTTTCATTCAATATCTAAACCTTTGTAATAGATATTATTTATACCATTTGCTCTAGCATTCCGTTGCCTTTGTTTCTATCACTTTACTACTCTTGTTTTCTGTGTTATTTCTGTTATGTGTGTTTCTTATGTTGTATATTAACTTTTGTTACCCTATTAGTTTCTTTATTGATGTAATAATATATATATTTTAATCATTTGGAAATCTATTGGGACATTTAAGTTTCAAAGTTGAATTTTCCCCTTAATTTTATGGAATGCTTGTTTTGTTTATTCATTGAATTCATATAGGTCTAGATGTTAAACAATTGCTACCATCTTTAGTATCATTCATCTTCGTATATCTCACCACAACCACTATTATTATCGCTCTTCGCTCGTGAACTCCATTCTCACGTTTGATGAAATTTGTGAAACGAGTCATCTGCTTTATCATCTCTAATTATGTTTTGTCTATTTCATATATAATTCAACTTGACACAACTACACACCCGTCCAAAGTCTAAAATCAACACCCATAGTCAACAAACACGCACGATAAGCATATTTGAATACATGCCCACCTTGGGGTTTTAATGCAAAATTTAATATATGGTGTTTTATATTATTGCAAAGATACTATTTGGATCCATCTATATTTTAAATCAAATTTTACAAAAATATCGAACATTATATATTTTCCAACTATCATTATACCCTCCAGTATAGTTTTCACTTTTCAATTATAAAAGCAAATTTACAACTATATAATACTAGACAATTAAAAAGAGTTGGTAAAATGTTACACCTGTTCATCCCAAGACAAGTGTCGTATTCTATTGGTTTTCGTCACTTCATCCACGTGGCTGCCTTACTATTTGTCTATGGGTTGTACTCTTTGAGCATCCATAGTAGTTAGTTGTACATACGATAGTGTGAGCCAACGAGTCCTAGATTAAATGGTTTACGAGGAGACATTTTATAACTTTTTAAAGTGGAGGTCATGGGTTGGAGTCTCACTAGATGCAATATGCTCCAAGTGGGCCAAGGGTTTTACCACAGTTGGCCTTTGGGTGGTAGGTTTCCTTTGAAATAGTGGGCGAGCTGGGTCATCAACGCTGCCTGTGTTCGCGGGGGTGGGTGGCCTTTCGCCAATGGGTTTACCCGGATGACCAGGCTTAGTAATTATTCGTTGGCATTAAAAAAACATACGATAGTGTGAGTCTACAAGGGAAAAAATATTACTATTAACTGACTTTAATAAATCCATGTAATACACGAATTGTATAAATAAAATAATTAAATATAATAAAAACTTGTTATTTATAAGTATTAGACTATATTATTATTAGGGTTGATCTCACGGGTCCGTTTAGGTTTTTAGGGTTTCATTGTAAACTCTATATAATGTAATATAATCTATTAATAATATGCAATACACTCTTTTACCATCTTACAACGTATTAGAGCCACCCTAGGCTCTCTACCACATTAACCGCATCACCACAAAAATATAAAACCCTAGCCGTCACCACCTCGAGAAAAACCCTAGACAGGGTGGTGTGTCGTCACCGCCGCCGGCCACCATTCATTCGTTTTAAAGATTTTCCGTTTAGTATTCCTAATCTTCTTTTATGTTTTGATATTTATCTTTCCAATCGAAGGTCACAACTATAACATCTTGTATTTTTTTTCGTTTAACTAAAAGTTAACATCGTTATTCTTGTAAGAACCATTGTTGCCTAAAATGAAACTCATGGGTTACCTATGCATATTGCTTTAATTTACTTTTTAATCCTTTAACTTGAAAGATTATAATGATAATAATTATATAATAAATAATAATAATAATAATAATAATAATAATAATAACAATAATAATAATAATAATAATAATAATAATAATAATAATAATAATAATAATGATGATGATGATGATAATAAACAATAATAATAATGGTTATACTATTAATAATAGAAATAATAACAATAAATTTATAACAATAATAACAATAATAACTAAGAATAATAATAATAATGGTAATATTGTTATTAGTAATAATAATTTGTAAAAATTATTAAAATTAGGAATGTATTAAGCTTGGATCTAAAAGTCTAGGGGGCTTTATTGTCAATTTAAGAACTTAACACATAAGTTTCTCACATAAAATGACAAAGTCAAAACTGGAGGGACCAAAGGTGTAAATCACAAAACCCAACCCCCACCCTATTTCTCTCTCCCCGCCATTCCGGTCGTCGGCCGGCCAAGCCCGGCGGGCGCCGGCGAGCCCCAAATCCACATGAAACCACCCGTTTTTGATACCAAATCATTCCAAACGCTTCGTGAGCACGATTCGAACACCGTTATGGACTTTAAACGCATTGAAACACCGGTTACAAACTCAATCGAGTGAGTAACCGAAACCATTAAACACAAAGAGTCGTTCAAACATTTAGGACTGATAATAACCAAATTAATTCGACCTAATCGAACGTTTATCTGTTTCTAAATCATTACAACTCTCAATTGTATATGAAAAACATTAACATCTCTTTCGATCTCCACTTTAACCGCGACCCACACCCCATCCGAACTACATCTTCTGCAATCTTTTAGGAGCAATTGGTTGAGGGCTTTTGAGGGTCATAACCCACTGAAACTACACACGAAGTTAATTTGATTTTCAGCATCAATTGGGCATCAGTTGAATTGAATTAGTCGCGACCTGTTCATAACCTAATCTTGTCAAACCATCTTCGATTCGGGTAATTAAGTTATGTATCTACTCGAAATCTCATGGGGAATCAAAGCCCCATGTGGTTTCCTGTAATCGCTATCGAATTGAAGCTCAATTTTGATTCAATTGTTCTAGGGTTATTGATTTGGGGATTTATTGTGTGTATATTTTTAAGAATTAAGAACCAAGTGATACCAAGGCTTTGGCCCTGGTTCACTGGTTAAGTCACACTGCTCCCTAACATGAGGTCCCAGGTTCGAACCCGAGCACCCTCACGTTTTAATTTTAAAGGCTTTTTAGTCTAAAATCAATTTCAAATTTTTTTTAATATATATAAAAATTGTTTTTATAAATCTCAAATACTTTCAAAATCCTCCAAATATTTTCTTTGATTTTTCTAAGTTTAAATAAATGCGTTTTTTTTCAATTTTATTAATAAAACATTTTAGCAAAGATTGTTTTGGATAATTTCTAACAAATTGGATTATAACTAATAATTAGAAGATTACTATTAGTCCAAATATTTTTTTTCAATTAATATTGTTTAAGTAGTATTTGGTTGTAAAACCTTACTTAAACTTCATACATATAAATCTTATAAATTATTATAAGTGTTTCTTTTCATAGACTTGTATGAAACATAAATATATATTTGTCCAAGAAGATATGAATGACTTATATATAGAAAATATAATTATTAAATAAATCCCAAAAATTTACTTAAGACCCAAGCCCTCATTAATTCGTTAAACTTCTTATAATTAAACTTTAATCTTGTAAATATATTTATATACTTAGGTACATTGTGAAGGCGTTGCGTTGGAGCGTTATTTAATATTTCTTATTAGCCGTCATTCTATACGTATTTGATCATATGAGTATTTCTATACCCCTTTTTCATATTTTTTATACTTTGAGGTGAAACATGTTACATTATAACTATTGCACTTATAAAACGTTTGATTCTTGTAAATTATGGTAATTCACTTGTATCTTGTGGTTAGTTGATCTTAGTGATTACCATGTATTGACGATTATATGTATAATCATTAACTATTGTTAGCCTGGCGACATTATAGATCTATGGGCTTATCAAGCCTGCTTGGTTGATTCAAGTACATTTAGCTAATTGTATAAACTTGTAAATGTTGAGACTTGTAAACTGTCAAGGTTTGATTGTGCATCTGTCTTACATCCCTACTGCTCTAACTTATGACATGATTTGTCATCTTTTATATACTTATGTATTGAAAACTATGGAAATCTCACCAGCATTATGTTGACCTTTTATTTTTAACATATTTCAAGAAATACGCAAGTTTGATTGTCAACTTGAAGTTCTTTCACATCTAGGATTGAACCTAGCTAAATTAATGAAATGACTTGGTTTATTTACATCTTATGTTATGTCTATTTTCAAATTTGAGACTTATGCTTGTAATGTTACTTTTGAAACTTATGATTAATATAATTGGGTTTAATAATAGCGTTATGTGACTGTGAATGATTTTAACCCTCATATCTCGACATTTCCGCCGTCAAGGTTGGGGTGTGACAGATTGGTATCAGAGCCCATAACTATAGGGATTTAGGTTATTAGAAATGGTGATCTAGACTATAGTTTATGTATGAACCTTATAGAATAATATTTATATTCTTGTAAATATATGTATGGTTTGCATGCTACATAATGCTATGCCCTCTTATGTGCAACTTGATGCCTTAGTATAGGTTTGCCTTGTAATGCTTAAGCATTGTTATCTGTCTTCCCTAAACTTATCTTTGACTCTTCGATTCTCCCTGAACATGAAGCCTTTTAATCTTATTCTCGACGACACGTGGGATCGCATACTTATTATTTATCACTTGGATCTTTAGACTTTATGTCTACTCTTTACAAATCTTATCAAGGTTTTGATTTCATGAACCTAAGAAATAATGTGTGACACATAGACACTTGTATTCTGGATTTCCTGGCAAAAGGCCTTCGGGCTAAGGTAAGCATTTCGCATAAATCCTACAGGACTAGTTATGCTTACCTGGGGATTTCTGGGATGAGTGATAAACTATGGTTGGTATACACAAGTTTCTAAGGCAAATGGGTCAATTCACCTTGACGTGTCAACGTTTCCAAATGGTAATGCGTTACCAAATGGAATCATTCCGCATGCCTTACAACTCTTAGCTTATTCTTGTTTAAATTACTATTCTTTGTTATCCTCATTCCCGTATCTTTAGAGTTCGAGCCTATACTTTCTAAGCCGCGTGTTAGTCTAGAAAGATCTTTTACGGTAGAAGTCGTCGATGGAAAATCAATCGTCGTTGACGTCGTAATATGCGATTGTACTTTGAGCCTTAATAAACACGAGTTCTCTATCGACCTCATTCCTATGCAACTAGGAAGCTTTGATGTTATTATCGGCATGGATTGGTTAGCTAAGCAAAGTTCTATGCTTCGGGAAGTGCATTCGAATTCCTTTACCGTCGGGAGATACTTTGAACGTCTTTGGGGAGAAATCATCCCAAGGACTTAAACTTATGTCCTGCATCAAGGCCCAAAAGTGCTTAAGTAAGAACTACATAGCTTTCATGGCATATATAGTTAATACGAAAGCCAAGGGTAAAGAACTGAAAGACATTCCTGTCGTGCGAGATTTTCCCGAAGTGTTTCCCGAGGATCTTAAGGGGTTACCTCCTGTGCGAGAAGTTGAATTCAAGATTGACTTGATCCCTGGTGCAAACCCTGTGGCTAAATCACCTTGTTGCCTTGCACCGTCTGAAATGCAAGAACTAGCTAGTCAACTGCAAGAGTTGACCGATAAGGGTTTCATTCTTCCTAGTTCTTCACCGTGGGGTGCACCTGTACTGTTCGTGAAGAAGAAAGATGGTTCATTCCGTATGTGCATTGACTACCGGGAACTCAACAAGCTTACCATCAAAAACCGATACCCTCTTCCTCGAATCGATGATCTCTTTGATCAACTTCAAGGAGCAACCCAATTCTCAAAGATTGATCTACGTTCTGGGTATCATCAATTATGTGTTCATGATGACAACATTCCAAAGACCGCTTTTCTTACTCGATATGGACATTATGAATTCATGGTTATGCCTTTTGGCTTGACTAATGCACCTGCCATGTTCATGGATCTCATGAATCGAGTATGTAAACCGTATTTGGAT
>BJCM01227857.1:0-12009 GCA_018326385.1 Flaveria bidentis
AATGATGTTGGATTATTTAACTGAACTAAAACTTACCGCCCCTGTCAAATCTCTCACTAAAACATCATATCAACTTATCCAAACCACCACTACCGCCATTTCATCCTCTTTTAAATAATCCCGACTATTCAGTTTCATCTTCTTATCTCATTTATACTGCCCTAAAAGCTTCATTCACTCCCAATTTACCAAAGCTCAAACTCATCCACTTTCACCTTTCACAAATGGCACTTATCCCTCAGCAAAATCAAGTTGCACTTCTTGATTCCTCAAGAGATGCTGACTTCTCTAAAATCATTACCTTTCTTACCTAGTCATCCTATTACACTACCCTAACAGTTAATCCCACTATATACTCCAATCACATGGCTGAATTTTGGGAAAATAGTCAGATTGATACCCCAAATGGGATTCGTGTAATTCGATTGAGCATTTATGGACAAGAGTTGGTCATTACTAAGCAAATCATCAGGGAAAATCTTGAGCTTCATGATGAAGGTGCCTCTACAGAGTTCCCCAAAGCAGATTTAGACAACACTTACATACAAATGGGATATGGTGGAGATGTCAGCAAGTCCACTATTTACAAGTTCAACTTTTTATACAACTGGAAGTTCCTGCTGCATGTTATTCTTCATTGTCTGTCCAACAAATCTAGGGGATAGGATCAAATTCCATATGAACTAGGGTGCCTAGTTCATGGACTGGTGAGAGGCCTTAGATTCAATTACTCAGGATTTGTGCTGACCAATCTGATGGGAAATCTCCAGCAAGACACATTCTTTATGTATCCCAGATTTCTCCCGCACATTATCAACTATGAGCTTGACCAGAGTCAGCTTGTCTGTGCAGCTGATTTGAGTGTCCCTAAAATGAGGGCAACCATCTTCAAAACTTTGAAGAAGGTGTCCACCAACTTCACTAGAAGGTATACTTCTCTGCTTCCAGAAATAACTGAGCAAATAGCTCCTGGTGACATCCTTGTTCACCCCACAGCCGATGAACCCACACCAGCAACTGCCCCCACATTGCCAACTCTGCCTTCTCACCCCATCACCATTCCTTACCAAAGATGCCCCAAAAAAACCCTTGTTCAATCTACTCTAATTGAACAAGCTCCTCCTGTTCAATCCTAAAAGACTAGAGTGGAAGAATGGGCTCCCACTCAGTCTGAGGTCACACCATCCTTCACATTTGACCTCAATATGGGTCTTGAGTCTACCTAGTCTCAAACCCATGATCCCGAAACCCAAACTGAAAGCCCTCAAGGTGAATATCTATACTCCTCTGAGTAGCCAAAAATGGACAGCCTCACCATAGGCTCAATGCATGTAGACATTGATCAAAGTCCCGGGTCAATAGGTTTAACATCTCTATCTTTCACTGACCTTCTTTTCAAAACTAATGAAAAGACTATTCCCCTCCATGGAAATGAAGTTGATCTACAACACTTTCTCAAAGATCAACAGAGCCTAGAGAAACCTCTTATCTCTAGCCCCATCAGCAAACCTTTACTGAGGTGAGTCCTACTAATGTGGAGGGGACTCATGCAGATTCAGCTACCATTATAGAAGGTGCCTCAATGGACCTTATGGATGGTGATAACATTTCTGAGACTGAATCTGTGGCAACCATGCCATTTGATGACTCTGAAAAAGACATCATTAAGCAAGGGAAACCAGGGTGCCAAGAAACCATATCTGGTGGTGAGGATGAACATACCAGGTATGTTACCTCATCTCCCCATGATTCATCAAAAGAAGATGAGGGAATAATGCAACTCATCATCAAAGACCTACTATCTAAAGTCTTAAATCTTGAATCCAAGGTTAGGACATTAGAGGATAGGTCTGCCACTCAGCAACTTGAGATTGACAATCTCAAGGCTCAACTTAGCTGAGAAACAAATTGAGAGATCTATTAGGCATGTACCCTTTCAGGTCTCCTTGACCTCTTCCTCTAGCTCATCTACCTCTCAAGATGATGCTACCAAAAAGGGGGAGACTATTTAGAGACAAACATCTGAGGAACCACTGAGCCAAACTTTAACTTCTAAATACTCAGCTCCTATTGCAACTACTCTTCCTGAGCCATCCCAAGTTATACTAAAGATAGACCCAAGGATGCTAAGAGATCTGTATATGTTCTTCTCTAAGATCCTACTAAGATCCTCTCTGATGCAGCTATGATGTATTTTGGAGTTGAAGAGCTTTAGAGGTTATGTGAACCTTCTACCACTATGGAAGAAGTTGATCAACCTAAGGTCATTAAATTCAAAGGGGAAATGAGGACTGATGGCCCAACAACTGAAACAATTGAGATAGAAAATAGACTCCCTCATACTTCCGAAGCTGAAGCCAAAGCCTTGGAAGAACTAGCTGAGTCTTCTGAAGGTGTAATGGAAGCTGCGAAAGGATTGTTGTCACTGTCCGAGGATCAAATCATCATAGATGCAATTTTAGAGCTGGCATCTGAGGTAAATAGTGAGGACTTTCTTGATCAACCACTAGCTCAGACACCTTCACTGCCTCTCTCACAATTTGAATCCTCTTTCCAAGAACCTCCAAAGTTAAGCACTTCAAAAGATGCTAAAGGAAAGAAGAAAATGATTACAGAAGATCTTCAGGAAGAGGAGAAGATTGAAAAGCTTAAAAGAAAAGGCAAACTTCTAACGGGGAAGCTGTTAACTACTAGTTCCAAAGCAAATGCAACCAACCAGGAGACAACCAATAACAAGAAGAGGGTAGAGATCATTGATCATCTTATCAAGCTTGGAGCTGCCAATGAAGACATACTCCTGCTACCATTAGAGGAGTTGGGGGAACTGGAAAAGGCAACCAGGCTACAGAATGAACAACAGAAAAAAGCAACATGGTTGGCATTAGAGGAAGAAAATGAAAGAGAACAGAGGGAAGCTGACATGCAACTCACGAGGGAAAGGATAGCTTTCCTAACCTCCAGTGGTTTCTCTCTTCAAGAGCTATCTCTACAGAATGATGATACGATCCTCTGCTCTTCAACAAAGAGCAGGATCAAATGGAGAAAGAGAGAAAGAAAGCTGAAAGAGAGAAATTGAGGGAGAAGAAGAAGAAAGAATAAAGAAGAAAGGGTCACTACGACCAAGAAGTTAGGTGAGAAAGCCAGGGTGAAAGACTATCTCAGGGCTCACGGCTTCTCTGGCAGGCAGGTGGGACCCATGTCTGAAAAGACACTTCTGCGAATTGTTAGTGAAATCAAGGCTGACATTCATTTGGGGAAAAAGGAAAGAGATGTATAAAAGGGTATAGGGGATGACCTTCAAACCAACCACTTAACCCCAACCTGAACCAACACCCACTCCATTCACCATCAAAACAGAACCCTACACACCTGAACCCACACCATTATCCTTACCTACTTCCTCATCTCAAGCACCTAAACTACCCATCCTTCAACCCAACATACTCTCCAGAACCACTACACCACAACCTTCCCAACCATTTCCTCAGCCTTCCAAACATCTCTCCTTGGAAGAATTCAAGGCCCTCAAGACAAAGCTCTCAAACTGCACAACCCTGATTGACATCTCTTGTGAAGAAGACTCTGTCAAACTATTTTATGTTAATGGATCCTTTATGTTACTTCACAATAGATCAATTTCTTGATCTGCCCAGAGGAACACTGGACCATGCTGCTAGACTTCATGTTCTCAACTCTGACTCCTTAATCGATGAAGAGAAGAAGCTGAGAAGAAAGCTTGTGGCTCTACTGGATACAAAGAAAGGAGACAAGATTCCTAGTCAGCCTCTTGTTCCTAGAAATAAAATCATCTAGTGGAGGTTCGATGATGCCTCTCACAACTTTGTTATGGAGAGAGAGAATGGCGAAAGCAATAGGCTGAATGCCTCATCTGTGCTACACTCTAGCAGGTTTGACATTGCAGAGTTAGTAGAGAAACCATTCTCCAATCCCTCCAACTCCAAAACTACTACTCATATTAGAAGTCATCTCAGCAGTCTTCATCTTGCTGAGTTAACCACAAGAGCAAAGATTGAAGAGGAGTTGAAACTAAGAGTGAAGGAAGACAAGGAAAGATCAACCTCCAAAGGCACAACCTTTATACAAATGGTGGAAGATCTTGATTTGGAACCTATAGTTAGATGGGAGTATGACTACAACTCTCATCAACTAACTCTGTTCAAAGGGACCCAACAGTGGGTGCATATCATTCAGGGAGATAGACTGGAGCTCCTATCAACTAATGATCTATACAAACTTCTCAGCACCACTTCAGGGAAAAAAAAAGAAACAAATAAATATTTGCTTTCCCTGGTGTTGAAAGTTTTGAGAAGCAGGAATAAGTGAAGTTTTGGTAGCATAAGCCTTGGGGGAGTTTGTTGGATCAAGAAGAAGGCTGGTGCAACCAAAACCAAACCACTTAGACAAATTTTGGTGCAACTTACGAAGGCTTCCGAAGCCATGTGTGGAACTTCCTAAGGAAATAGAGTTCTTCCGAAGACAAAGTGAAAGATCAACTTCCAAAGACAAACTCTACTTCTGAAGTCAAAGTATTCACTTTCGAAGATCAAGTCTAAGAAGAAAAGATCAGAAGACAACTTTCGAAGTATGAAGAATAGAAGAAGTCCTCAAGCCTCAGAAGAAGTAGCCACTTACGAAGTATAAGTGGCCTTGGAAGAACTTGTTCTTTCGAAGCCAACTACCCTTCAGAAGACACTGTTATGAACTAGTGGACATAAATATGGTGTCTCTGACACTCCGTTGCAGACCTCTGATAAACTGCATGGCGCTTTCTCAAAAGCTAGGTAGTTGACCATACTTTATTCCACTGTTTACCTTTAGTAGATAACACAGTTGCCAACTTTAGTTGGTGACAAGAGGTAAGTCATGGACATGTTATGACTACCTTATCTTAGAAAAAACATTATCTAATATACCTTAAACTATAGCTTTGTAGTATTTGCTTTAGTTAGAGGATTCCAGCTGGTTTCAAAGTATATCCGACTGTAGTTAGTATTATATATAGTTTCTCATTGTAACACATGTAATATGCTTGTAGGAGTCTTGTAACAATTTGAGTTGAGAAGCAATATATGCAAGTACTTTGAAAATTATCTTTCTACGTTCATTGTTACTTATTTAATTATTATCAATTCTTGAGATGCTTGATGATGATGATTATGGAGAGAGAGGAATATAAATTTTTCTCTTGAAAAGTGTAGAGAAATGGTGCAAGGATAAAGTGAGGGGAGCCCTTGTATTTATAGTGAGATTTTGGAGGCCTTAACACATATTAAGTAGAAATGAGAGGGAATTTTTAAAATGGTTTGGGGGAAAAATTTGTGACAACTTTTTAAATGTATCACACACATATTTTTAATGTGTTACAAAATTAAAAGTAGGCTAGAATAATCCATGTAACATGTTGTGTGATTATTAAATTAATATGAGGTTATTATAAATACTTTTAGGCCATAAAATAAATTATTTAAGCTTCAAATAAATATTTTATATGCTATAATAATCATATATCGTATAAAGTATAACTTCAAGTAATGAAAGAACACCACAACTTTCACATGTGAACTTTATGTTGCTTAGACAAATATGTAATCGTGTTATGATAGTGTTATACATGAATAGATGTTATAGGAAATAGTATTGATATAAATTGAAACCACAAGTACAAAAATCATGGATGTTATAGTATCCCCAAGTTGAAGGAATTTCATCCTCGAAGTTCATCTAGTGGAGGTTACAAATATAGAAAACAGGTGCGGGTACTTGAGTTTCATTTGGTCCTCACATTTCCAAGTGAACTCAGTGCCACGTTTAGAGTCCCAACGTACTTTCACAATTGGAATATGACTATGCTTGAGTTTCTTGACATCAAGGTCCATAATTTCAATAGATTTCTCCACAAAATGTAACTTGTGCGAACCTCATCTAAAGTAATATGAAAGGTGTCATCGGCAAGACATTTCTTGAGGTTAGACATGTGAAATGTGTTGTGCACATTATTTAGCTCAGCTGGCAACTTCAACTTATAAGCTACAAGACCAAACCTTTCAAGGATTTCAAAAGGACCCACGTACCTAGGTGCCAATTTTCCCTTTTTCCTGAAATGAACAAATCCTTTCCTAGGGGAAACTTTAAGTAAGACTTCGTCACCAACTTGACATTCAAGAGGCTTCCTTCAGTTATCGACATAGTTCTTTAGATGTTCACGAGCAACCTTTAGTCTTTCTTGGATAAGGAAAATCTTATGGGAAGTCTCCTGGATAAGTTCGGGACCGATAATTTGAGAGTCGCCATTTTTGGTCCAACAGATGGGTGAACGTCATTTCCTACCATGTAAAGCTTCGAAGGGAGTACATTTAATGCTTGTATGGTAGCTATTGTTGTAAGAGAATTCCACAAGAGGCAAATTGCTATCCCAACTTCCACCAAAATCAACCAGACAGGTGCGAAGCATGTCCTCAAGGGTTTGTATGGTCCTTTCACTTTGGCCATCAGTTTGAGGATGATAGGCCGTGCTTAGGTCCAAACAAGTTCCTAAGGACTTTTGTGAGGATTGCCAAAAGTGAGAGGTAAAACGACTGTCATGGTTGGAGATAATAGAAACATGCACACCGTGACGAATTATGATTTCATTAATGTAGAGCATTGACAACTTCTCCATCTTGAAATCCTCACATATTGGGAGAAAGTGAGCCTATTTGGTCAAGCGATCAACTATGACCTTAAAGTCCATGGAAATTTGCTCCCATTTGCAGAGAGGGATCTCAGGTTGTTGAAGAAGACCTAAAGGTTTTTGATGATCGGCTTTGATTTTTAAGCATGTAAGGAACTTGCTCACATTAAAAGATATATCTTTTTTCATCCCCGGCCACCAATAAAATTCTTTGAGATCATGATACATTTTATCCACACTAGGATGAATAGAATATCATGTTTTATGCGCCTCATCAAGAAGGAGCTTGCGAAGGAGTTTCATGTCGGGAATCCATATTCCTTCCATAAAATAAAGAATTTCTTCACACTTGAACTCTAAATGCTTTTTAGTACCACAATCCAACTATTTCTTCAACTCAGTTTTAGCAAGAACATCTTATTGAGCTTGATGGATCATGGCTTTAAGACTGGTTTGAAGAATCATTCCCATTACACGGATATGTGAAGGCTTGATTCATTATTTTCGGTTAAGGGCATCAATCACCATATTGGCTTTCCCAGGGTGATAACGGATTTCACAATCATAAGCACTATGAGATCCTTTTGATCAAAAATATGCTGAAGGCATTTATGATCGGTGAAAATGATACACTTTGTACCATAAAGGTAGGGCCTCCATATTTTCAAAGCAAAAAGCATCGCACCCAACTCAAGGTCATGAGTATTGTAGTTTTTTTCATGAACCTTAAGTTGTCTTGAGGTGTAGGCGATGACTTTGCCTCATTGCATCAACACGCAACCAAGACCTTGACTAGAGGCATCACAATAAACTACAAAATCATCATTGCCATCAGGAAGACTTAGAATAGGGGAGTTGCATAACTTTTTCTTAAGTATATGGAAGGCATCTTCTTGTCTTTGCTCCCAAACATTAGGATTGTTCTTTTGGGCTAAGGTAGTAAGTGGCAAGTCAACCTTTGAAAAGTTCGATATGAACATTCGATAGTAGCCAACCAAACATAAGAAAGAACAAATTTCGGATGGAGTCTTTGGCTTAGCCCAATTCTTGATAGCTTCGATTTTAGAGGGATCCACATGGATACCTTTTTCATTGATAGCATGACCCAAAAAGTGAACTTCCTATAGCCAAAACTCACATTTCGAAAACTTGGCATAAAGCTTCTCTTTCTTCAAAAGCTCTACGGTAAGCTTTAGGTGATTCGCATGTTCTTTCGCATTTCGAGAGTTGATCAATATGTCGATGAAAAATTGGTCCAAATAGGGTCTACAAACTCGATTCATGAGATCCATGAACACGACACGTGCCTTGGTTAGCCCAAAAGGCATAACCATAAATTCATAGTGCCCATAACGAATTCTAAAGGCGGTCTTTAGGATGTCATTATAATGAACACGTAATTGATGGTAACCCAATCTAAGATCAATATTGGAGAAGCAAGTTACTCCTTGTAATTGATCGAATAAGTCATGGAAGAGGATAATGGTTATTGATAGTCAACTAGTTGAGCTCATGATAGTCAATTTACATTCTAAACGATCTATCTTTCTTTTTGAAAAGGAGGATCGGGGCCCCCAAGGTAAGAAGCTTGGTTTGATGAATCCATTATCCAACAACTCTTGTAAATGGCTAGACAATTATGGCAACTTAGATGAGGCAAGAAGATAAGAAGATTTGGCAAGAGGAAATGCACCGAGAACGAGATCGATTCATAATTCAACTTGTAGAACAGGTGGAAGTCCACGAAAGTCATCAGGAAATACTTCGGGAAATTCTCGAATGATGGATATGTCTTGAATGGTTTTTTTCATGGGTTTCTTTTCAACGATGTGAGCTAAGAAAGCATAACATTGCATTCTTAGATATCTAATAGCCTTCATGCATGAAATAACCTTCAAACCATGACATGGTTTTTCTCTAAAGAATTTCAAAATGTCACCCGATGGTTGAGGAATATGATTTCGGCATGATTGTGGGATAACCAATCCATTCCCACAACTATATCAAAACTTCCAAGTTTCATAGGAATTAGATTAAGGATGAAGGGATGATCAATGAGAGTCAAGGTACAACCATGAATAATAGAGTGAACATGGGACAACTTGCTGTTGGCTATTTCTACCATGTAAGGGGGTTCTAGCACACATGAGTATATACCAAGCAAAGGTTTGGAATTTGTGGAGACAAAACTCTTATCGGCACTAGTATCAAATAAAATAGTTGCATAACTGTTATTAACAAGGAACTTGTTAGATCTAGGAATAATAGGTCTAGATCATTTTGTATAGGCTTAGAAGTTTAATCAATACCTATAATGAATATTTGAAATTCATAATTTTGATGTATGCATTATGATATAAGTTAACCCATATGTGTGGTGATTTATGTGTATAATTGCAGGTACAAACATTATACTTGGTCAATTTCTGAAGTTGACTAAGTTTAAGGAACATCTACGGATGAACATTTTTGTTCTTCCATTGATATCTTTCTTACAAGCCATCCATTCAAAGAACATCTATGGATGAACATCGGTGTGGATAAGAGTACAAGACCAAAGATTCACTGATGATCAACCAACTTTGAAGACTCCTATGGAAGAGCAAACTCCTACGGAAGACAACATAGCTGCAGAGACTAAACACTTGTAGTTAAATGATAAAAGTGATTCAAGTCAACAAGTCAATCACAAACAAAGAGATTCAGTGTTTCCTTAACGGAAACATAAATGCCTATAAATACAAGTCCTAGGTTTCATATCTATATACACGTGAGATCATAGAGATTAGAGCGACTAGACGACAAACACCAAACATCACATGAATTTACACAATCAATCAAAAACAAACTCTAGCAACCATCACATCAATACATCACAAACATCACAACATTCAAAGCAATCTTTGTTCATAGCATTCATTATTTATCATCTGTAATCATTAATAAGTTTTAATGAAATTCTTTTGAACAAAATCTTATTTGTTTATTTATTGTGTTGACATCATTTTGTTCATCATAATTAATATTGATTCAGTTTGATATTTGTTAATTAAACAATTAAACAACGATTAATGATCATTCCATAATCATTAAGTTGTTTCCTTTCTAACATTGATAATTCCTAATTGCGATCCTTGGATTCACAGGTGGTATCAGAGCTAATTGCTCATTGATTTAGATCAATTTATCTATCGGTGTTAGAATAGTTTGACTGTTTGCTTATTTCATTAGGTTTATTAGTTCTTCTGATTAGATTTATTTTTTTAGCCAAATCGATTTGCTGTGTATCAATTTTATAACAATAAAACAATAATTAATCAATTCAGCGAGTACTGTTTCATTGCTCGGTTAACTTAGATCTATATTCACATTAACTGAATCATAGATCTGTGTTATTGATTGATATTCATCAATTTTTCACATTAATTGAACAAATACAATAACAAAATCCTTGATTTGATATTCAAATATCATTAAAAGGATTGACTGATTTGTGACCTTAATCACTTAATTACTCATTAATTAATTTTTGTCGCTAATTAGTTCATTACAAAAAAGAAACTCTATTTTAGTTATATTCTAAGACTTTAACTAAAATGAGTAACTTTTGGTGGATCATCATGTTGGGTTTGTTGGACCAATATTTTAGTAGTTTAACCATTTAAACAAGAAAAACACAGCAGAATAAAACCTCAATATTATCATTTGTAATCTGAAAATTAAGGCTCATATCATATCAACAACAAACCCAAGAACATAAGGATCATTTATATGTATATAAACTAGCTATCAAGAAGAATAAACAACCAAAAACAAAAGATACAGACTACCTTTTGTAGAGCTGCAGAAAAACGAATTTGGATGAAGAAAATGAGCTTCTTGAACGACCAAAACACGAAGGAGAGGTGTCCTCAAGCTAGTATACCCACAAGCCTCAAGCACGACACTTTGTTGCTAGGTTTTTGAACACCAAAACACACCACAAGAGCTTCTGGAATCCGAATTTCAGCCCCTATTTTCTTCAACAATGAAGAGGAAGAAAGGTTCTTGAGGTGCTTGCATATAAGAGAGAGAGAGAGAGAGAGAGAGAGAGAGAGAGAGATGGAGTGTGTGTGTGTGTTTCAAGGAAAACAAGTGAAGTAAACAAGTGGCCAAAGACCCCTCTTAGGGGCAGCCGAACTTGAAATCTTTTGGGGTTTTCCCCCCAAAAACTTTCACTAATGTTTTTACTAATTATACATATAAGTTATCCAATTAACCTTTTAATTATATAACTTATACACACACTATTATTATTATTTGATGTTTTTTAACCAACTTAAATAACATTACAAATAATGTCCATAAACAAAGTATCCTTATAAGTTGTTTCATCTCATATGCAAGTTATTTAGAAACCCCATTTTCTAAATTGGTGTATTTATTCAATTGCATGATCATATCATCAATTGAATATTTATATTAGTGTTTGCAAGCTTGTTATTGGGTATGACCCGACTTGGATCAATACGTACTAACCACATCAATATTCTATGTGTCTTGGGCATAAAGAATCCAACAATATCCCACTTGCACAAGATTCATAGAAGATTGATGCAAGCAGTAAATACCGCCTAACAACGGTTTACTACCCTTAATACTCATGATTGAAATCCATTCAATTACATCATCTCCTTCAAGTATCCAACTTGAAATGATTTAGGTGAATCAATCATCTATCCTTTTCTTACAGATGTCATGTTAAATCCAAGGACACAGAATGATCATTACTTATTGATTTAACTTAATCAGGCCTTAGACATCTTCCTCTCAACGAATAAGAGGAACAAATTCCATCTTAACTACATATGTTTCTCACAATCACCTCGTGTCACACCTGAACATAGCCTTATGTACTGTCCATTATTTCAGAGCAGTGAAGAACTAGCTCAAGGTATAACATTTTGGTGAATATCAAAACCCAATATGTATCTCAGGTCAGAAGATACCAAATGATATTCGCCTTTACTCAAATTTACTTATGATCAATCTAGAAGATTCCATGTAGTAAAATTGAGATGGGGGTCAGTCCAATATTTGTATCCCACAAATATCTATGAACTTTGGTAGCAACCAATTGCTCTATATTCATTCCTTATGAATATCCACCAATCCATGTTCATAATAGTCTTACGTTCATATTTGTTCCCACAAATATGACCGACTATGAACATTTAGAATAATAAACATATTCATGGATATATACATGCTAAAATGAATATAACTCAAAATATCACAAGTATATAAAGAGTTAAATATTACATTGTTCCAAACTTTTA
>BJCM01227862.1:0-28014 GCA_018326385.1 Flaveria bidentis
GTCGCCTAGCTCAGTCGTACGAATGAAGACTGTAACCTATAAATACCACTTAATTTGTGGAAAAATGTGAGTTTTCGAGAGAACATAACCCTAGCTGTCTGAGATCATCCAGTACGTCTCTTCCAAGTTCATAGAACATTTCTGATCATTCCTATTCCATTCTTAACGTATTCTAATCGTTAGGTTTGATCGGATTAACGTTTTCTTTGATTGGATCGCCAATCAAATAGGATTCCGCACTATTTGATCTGGTTTCACGTTGAATCAGTTAGTACACCGTACGTAGCAGGTCCTAACAAGATGGAGCAAGAGTCCGAGAAGAATAAGGATCAAGCCCAAGCCTCAGACGCCAATGTCAACATCAAAAGGCTGAATGGGTGGCTTGTTTTGTAGAGATCCGAGCCCAACGCACTGCTACAAAGCCGAGTGCATACACCAAGCTCTATAAAGTGAAAAAGCATCACAAGGTGTCAGGCAAGATTATCGCATGGGCCTATTTTGAGGATCTTAATGTGTATGATATTAAGAGAGAAAAGGGAATAGAATACTTTAGATTCCCACATGATCTAAAGACTCTACCTGGTTTTAAGCTCAACCAGCTGACCAAACTGAAACTGTTATATGCTGACCTAAGAAAAATGTCAGGCTGGTTTGAGGCTGCATTGAAGAAAGAGTACCACACCAGGTGGGTTAATTTCAGACCTCAACAACCGACAAGGTATATCAAATGGTCTGAAGTTGATTCCATTACTGGAAAGCCGAAGGTAGTGTTGAAGTGGAGCCCTCCGCGCATGATGTCAAGAATCCCTCTAAGGGAAATGCCACAGGACTTCACTCCACACTTCAAGTGGTGGTATAGTCCTGAACATAGAAGGAAATATGGAGACTATCAGGGTATTTGACCCAATGTGGCTAATAAACTTGTCTGCTGACGATTTCTATACGTTATACAGGTGGCCACTGTTCTATGTCGAACAAGAAATAGTAACTCATCTCATTGGAGTTAAACTTTTAGATATCAGGGCAAAACAAAAAGTAAATCATCTCATTGGAGTTAAACGGATTTTTCGTTATCTGAAGGGTACTCCAACACTCGGGTTGTGGTATTCTCGTGATGATGACTTTGAGCTTACAACGTATAGTGACTCGAACTATGGTGGTTGCAAGATGAATTAAGAGTCAACATCAGCGGGATGTCAGTTCTTTGGTAGATGGTTAGTCACCTGGCAATGTAAGAAGCAGACATCAGTTGCTCTATAAACATGTGAAGCTGATATGTTGCTGCCGCAGGTTGCTGTTCACAAATCATTTGGATTTTACAGCAAATGCGTGACTACGGTTTACAATTTTCTAACACCCCTATTTTTGTTGATAATTCTGCTGCAATTGTTGTCACCAAAAATCTGGTCCAACTCCCAAAAACAAAACACATGAGTATTAAATATCACTTTATACGTGACTGTTTTGAAAAGCAATTAATCGATGTTGTTAAAATTAATACAGATTTTGAACGCGCCGACCTTTACACAAAAGCATTTGACAAACCGAGGTTTTTATATCTTTTAGAGGTTAATGGCTTGAAAAAGAAAAGTGATGTGATTCTAGAAGAAGAAAGTTCTTAGTCTGACAATTTTTTTCGTTGTTTCTTCTTTATTTTCTTTTATTTTATTTTCCTGTCTATTAAAATCCAAAAACACAAAAAGATTTTCGGTTTTAGAATTTTAGGAGAGAATAGTTTAGTTTAGTATTTAATTAGTGCAATGTGTATTTACTTAAAAAACGAGGGAGGAGGGCAGATTAGCTGAAAGAAATGAAATCAAATTTGTAATTCTTATTCAAAGTTTATGGAAAATGATAGTACACGGGGAACAAATTGTTTGGGACTTCAAAAAGATTTAAATGTTCAACATGCTTAATTCAAAGTACAAGTATGAGAAGTCTAAACACATTAAAAGGATAAATGAAAGTAAAACTAGTCTGCTACTAAGGTAACATAGAAAAAGTAGACCTAGAGGTTGCTAGTCCACTATATGATGTGTCGGTAGATTCAACACAATAGACTAGTAGACCTCATTGGTGATTTAAATTCAAACTAAGTTGTTCAACTTGCTATGGGTTCCCATCTTATCCATGGTTAACACAATCAACGCATTTCTAATAAGGGGTGACAACCAAAATGAACGCCACAAATGTGTACGGTTGACCATAAATATGAGCAAAGCACATCGAAAAACTGCAAAGTGCAATCAAGCTAATGACTAATGTTGTTGGTGTGTTATGTGCAAAAGAAAAATAGATGCTCTAACAAGAAGATAGGTTGTGTGCCTCTCTGTTGTGTGGTGCCACTAACCTGAGGATAAGCATAACCTAAATATTCTAGAATTCATTGTTGTTTGCGCCTCTCTGTTATGCGATGGCACTAATCTGAGGCTTGGCATCTCTTTGAAATCTCTTAGAATACTTTCTTCTTGAAATATACCCGTAGACAGCTCAAAAATTTCCTAAGGAATGTTGAATACCATGTAAGTGTGGGATCCACAAATGCTTGTTGAAATAAATAAACCTAACTCATCACCAATGTGAGTCAAAAATCTGTGTATGGATTTAAGTGGACAAATATACTGACAATCATCGTGTCTCCAACTCTTGACAGTCAAAATGATTGTGTGAATCTTATAGCTCTAGTATGATTTCCTAAAAGTGCTATTGACTTTCGGACAAAACAAGAATCTAGCATCAAAGTTTTATTAAAATGTTCCAAATGATTCCGATATACATGTATGATTCCATAATGAATCTTTCCAGGAATAATCAAATTAACTTGAAGTTGTTCTGTCCAGGAAGAAAAATTTGTTAGACGTTTTCTAAAAGGTTTCAATCCATCTCAACCCAAAAAAAAACACAAAAATATGTCTAATTTTTGTTTTAATTTCAAGTTGTTTTCTGTTTTTCTAGTCTTTTGTTACATAAAAGTCGGACTATAAAACTAGATGAAAACTCTGAATCACGCACTAAAATTGGTCACGTCTGAGGTGACCAATCGGTTTTAAATTAAAAGGATCACGTTTGAGGTGATCAAACGGTTTTAAATTAAAAGAATCATGTCTGAGATGATCGATGTTCATAACGTTAGATATCAAAAGGTAAAATTTTAAGTCTGTGAAAGTGTATGAGATCAAACTCATAAGTATGAGCTAATCACACAATTGGACCATAAGTATGAGTCAATCCCATGATTAGACCATAAGTATGAGCCAGTCACATGATTGGACCATGAGTATGAGACAACCATGCGATTGGACCACAAGGATGAACCAATCGTATGAATGAATGAAGAAGTCTAAGCCAGTCGCACGACTGAACCCCAGTCGCATGAATGAAGCATGCGTATAGGTCCAGTCGCACGACTGAACTTTAAAACAGTATAAATATAGGGGTTAGTGGGTCGCATTCTTTACCACCCTTCAAAGCTCTCAAAAACCTCTCATACGCAAACACTCTGCCCAAATTTCTACTACTGTGATTACTCGTGGATTGTGATTCTAACTGTTGTCCTAATCCTCTACAGGTACTGTGAGACTAAAAATTATCCAAATGAATGATCTTAACAAACCCTTAATCACCTAATCGGTTAAAATCAAGAAACAAGAATAACTCTTCAAATAGACCACTTAAATGGACATAATCGTTGATTTAAAAGAAAATCACTGCTATTTCGAGTCCCTACGAATCTAATGAGTCTAAACACGAAGTCTAATATCAAGTTTTGACCAAGATTCGATGTTAGAGTGTCGAACAGAGCAATATGCGAATGGACACTCCGTATGAACCTTAGTCGCATGATTGAGTCAGGCGCACGATTCAATCGCACTAATGAATCAATTGGTGACTCAGTCGCTCGACTGACTCAACCGCATGGCTTAACATACGACTAAGTTCAATCGCATGACTGAACTCAGCCATAGGCTCAATCGCACGACTGAACTTAGTCGTATGGTTCAATCGCACGATAAAACTAGTTTGATCAAAAACAGTTTAAGTTCCAACTGTAATATCTTATACACAACTCTAATGTATATGTTTCTTGTGTTGTAGCAACATGGCTGACAGATGGACGATGAGCACCAAGCAAAATATATGTGCTCATCTTGATGCTACTACCAGGAACGCTTCTGAGTTTGCTGGGATTATAGCCTTTCTACGTAGGTCAAGGATCTACAAGGCTATCTCTGCTACTTGCACACCCTACAGGTCTATATAGCAGGCCTTCTGGGAAGGTGCCTCCGTTGACAGATCTATTGAGCCTCACTGCATTAGGAGCTCTATCTTCGGGTAGAAGATAGAGATCACTAAAGAAGATCTCAGGAGAGTTTTGGATCTAGGTGATTATGGTGCTTGCCCAACCAAGTTGCATCTCCTGACTGTTCGAGGATGCTTTCTACGGATAAAGTACGTTGGGGACATCAACGCAGGTGTGCTCAACAAAGAGCAACATGTGCCCCCAGTTCAAGTACTTGGCTCATGTCATTCTTAAGTGGATAGCGTCAAGAAGAGGAGGGTTCGATGAGATGTCTAATCAAATCCAGAACACATATGTTGCTCTGGTATCAAACCACCCATTCAGTTTTTACCGCATGCTCTTCACTTACATGATCAAGAACCTTGAAGCGAAAGGCAAGGATGGCTTCTGCATGTACCCAATGTTTTTATAGATGATCATTGATGAGAAGCTTCCTCTACTGCCGAAAGAGAGGGATGATGTTGTAGTTCTGGAGACTATGGATAACACTACGTTCGGTAGAATGAAGGTCTACCGGGGGAAGCAGGTGAAACCCCCGGTAAGGAGACTGTTTGGGAACCAGGCCAGAGATGATTATGTGGCGCCCTCTCACAATAAGTGGCATCATTATGACAGCGATTCTGATATTGACCCGATCATGTTACCAACTGATGAAGAAGATGATAATGATGACCAGGATGATAGTCAAGGTGATGGAGATACTAGTCCGTCTCAATCTAGGGCCATTGACACTGCTACTATATCTCCACCATCTACACATGACACTACTGATGCTCCTGGTGGAATAGAGAAGGCTTCCTTCCACCAAGACTTCTTGATAGATGAAAAGGAGGAGTCAAATGATGAGCCACTCAATAGGACAGTCGAGAGCTGGGTTGTGGCCATTGAGAAGGGGATAGAGGGGGTTAGTGGACACCCAGCTGGTACTACAGGTGATGATACTGATGTCATTGACCCTTCTTATATACCTGACCAGCCCATCAGCCTAGGGGGAGCTTCTACTGCAAAGGGCTCCAGGAAGAAGAGGATGGCCCATCCTTATGGCAAAAAGGGTAAGAGGCCAAGATTCACATTGATCACCACCACTACCACAGCCACCTCCACTACCCCACCTCCTACCACCACTACCACACCTCCTACCACCACTACCCAACCTCTTACCACCACTACCATACCTCCTAACACCACTACCACACCTCCAAAAACCACTACCATAGCCACTCCACCACTATCCACTCCCATTCCACCTTCTATCTTCACCACAACCACCACTCAACAAGCCAGTTCATCCACCAAGCCCCAATTACCCATGGCTCCACTCTACCCAATATCGGGTTAGAGGAACAACTAGCAAACCTCAACTGCATTATGCTAAGGTTGATTGCCACTAATGATCTAAAGGCTACTTAGCTAAACCTGCTGATGGAGGTCAATGCTGCTCATGCCAAGCTGATTGTGCAGCTCAGCAAGACGAATGCCCAGTATCAGAGGGCTTTAGGCCGAGCTCACCATGCACTTAAGAGTCAAAATGAGTTGGTTTTGGCATTGATGAAGAGGATTGAGGATCTCGAGAAGAAGAATAAGAAGATCCTGCTAAAGCTAAAGAGATCCAAGAGTGAGTCGTTAAAGATTAAGGATGGTGATGATATTGATGATGTTGATGATGATGATGAGCTCACTGAAGATGAATCTGAAGAAGAAGAATATGATGATCAAGGAGGGCCGAGTGGAAAAGACAAAGAGGATGATAAAGAGGATGAAGATGAGCAAGAAGGTGATGCTGCTGCATCAGCCTCAAATCAATCAGCTCAGGAGAGGTGCACAAAAAGAAATGAAGATCAAGGAGCCTCGTCCTCAGCTCCTCAAGTTGAAGTGACGACAGATCAAGGAAAAAATGAAACCCAACAGCAAGATGAGTATGATGTCATCCCCCTTCAGCAAATCAAGACTCAAACTCATGATAATTCTTGATTTGCAAGGGATTGTCAGAAGGACAGTGAGCTACACTCCCGAAGAAAGAGAAATCATTCATGATCTAACTAATGACTAGCTAGCTGAGATGTTACGACTCAATCATGATGAAATTGTCAAAGACACTCCAGAAGTCATTGTACTGAGTGATGAGGAGCTACAGGATGTTGATGAGATTTAGATAGAGGATGTTACAGTTGAGCATTATCCAGAGTACACTAACCCTGAAGGCAATGTTATCCCCAACTTGGGTGATACTTTTGGCAGTGCTACTTTTGAGAAGTTGGAGGAGATGGAGAAAGAGAAAGAAAATGACGAAAACCAAGCCAAGCTTCAGATGCTAATATTAATCTAAAGAAAGCCGAATGGACCGCTTGCTTTGCTGTAATGAAAACCTAGCGTGCACCTCAAAAGCAGAATGCCTACACCAAACTTTACAGAGTCAAGAGAAATAAGAAAGTGTCAGGCAAGATTATCGTGTGGGCATATTTTGAAGACTTGAAAGTCTATGGAGTAAAAATAGTGAAGAGGATTGAGTACTTCAGATATCCACATGATCTGTAGACTCTTCTTGGTTTTGAGCTCAACCGCCTTGGCATGCTTAGAGCTTTTGTTTGCCAAACTGAGAAAGATGTCGGGATGGTTTGAGTCTACCTTGAAGAAAGAATACCATACCAGATGGGTAAACATCAGACCTTAACAACCTAAGAGGTTCATTCGTAAGTTTGAAGTTGATCCTATATCTAGAAGACCGAAGGTGGTGCTGAAGTGGAGTCCACCACACACAATGTCAAAGATTCCCTTATGGTAAATGCCTCAGGACTTCACTCCACACTTCAAATGGTGCTATTATGATTGGAAGAGGGGAGAAGCAGTCATAGTTTTGAACAGAGAAGAAAAAATAGATACTATCAGGGTATTCGACCCAATGTGGCTTACTAACTTGTCTGCTGAAGATGTTTATACTTTATACAAGTGGCCACTGTTCTATGACACACAAGATATTGTACAAGCTCTACGGTTCCAACACATTATAAGGCTCTACTTTGCATTTGAAATACATGCAAGAGTTACAAGAGAGGAGACGTACAAGACGTTCCAAGAACATATGAAGAGTGTTAGACTATTGGGTAAACTAGGTCCACGGGGGAGTTTGTAGATACATGATGTTCCTAGTTTAGTGCTCAAATGTAAAAGTATTTCATATCTTACACATGTGTAATATAATGATTCAATGAAATATAATATGTGTTTGATGTTTATTAATGTTTAATTGTTTCATATTATTATTGTGTTAAGTATAATTCATATGTATGAACATCATATATAGGTTTGAGGTTGTTGTAAATGGTTCTTAATCAATAATGATTAAGTAATGTGTTCAACCTAGTCGGGTGAGTATTCATGCTTATGGACCATACTTATGGACCATACGCATGAATACATCATGCTTATGGACTAGTCGCACAACTGAACCAGGAGACTGGATCAATCGTGATTGAGACATAAGATTGACTCAGTCGCACGACTGAACCTTCAGGCGTGCATATGACTCAGTCGCATGATTCTGTCGTACCAATGGAAACTACAAACCTATAAATACCACTTAATTCATGGAAAAACAAAACACTTCATAACTTTTCAGAATACTTGAAATACTTGAAAAACCTAACCATCCAGAACATCCAAGATAGCCAATCCAACTTCAAAGTCCGTTCTTGATCGATTCTTACTCATTCTTAACGTTTAGTTCATTCTTATATCGATCGGGTTAACGTTCTCACTAATTGGATCGCCAATCAAATAGGATTCCTCACTATTTGATCTGGTCTCGCATAGAATCTGTTAGTATTTTGTACGTACACCGTCCTGACAAGGTTTAATATAAGGCTAATGCAACCCAAACACCCAAAGTCTCTCCAGCATGCATGCACAAGTGTATTGAAGTGGAATGCTTCGGAAGTTTTAGACTCTTCCTTAGAAAATACTCTTAGTGTGAAATCTTCTGAAGCCAAGACCAATTTCTTCCAAAGCCAAAGATGAAGTCTTCGAAGCCTTGAAGACAAAGTCTTTCGAAGCCAACACTTGAAGACAAATTTCTTTTGAAGACTTTTTGAACACATGCTTTATCTGATGTACCTTTTACATAAAGTTGGACCCCTTTCCACTACAACTCTGATAAGACACCAACTTTACATAAGTTGGTGAAAGGTCCATGCTTTTGGTAACTGTACATTAAGGTCTTGATTCTATAACTTTCTACTTTATGTACTTTATCCTTTTTGTAATATATTAGGATGTGAGCTATGGCATGTCATAGTCACTACTCAAAAGGCAATCTGCCTTTTGTCTCTACATTGATTTTGTTGTCTAGATCATGTATCCAGTTGGCCTTCAAAGTATGACCCACTGTATGTTGTAGTATTATTATCTTTGGTCCTTGTATCTTATTATCCATTGTTTTGTAAACACTTGTAAGGAACTAGAGATAAATATGTATCAACTTTGAAAACCAATTACTTGTATTGTTCCTATTCTGTCTCATATACACTTTTGTTTCTTAGTTCTCAAAAACTGGTTATCTTGTTCCCCATTTGAACTATTAATTATTGTTCCACACTCCTCTTTGTGTTGTTGTGTTGTAAGCAAGTACCCTTCATCGGTCCTGCAATTGGTATCAGAGCGTTCTAGGTTCTTAATATCATATCTCACTATCTTAAGATCCCTCACACATAGAAAATACTTAACACCTCAAATGGCAACTATCTCTAAAGCTGATATGGAACTTGAACCATGACAAAGTCCACACTGATCACTCTTGATGACTTTGACACTTGGCACTAGAGAATGGAAGGCGTCATCAAGTCTCTAGACCCAAGAATGTAGGAATTTGTTATCAATGGACCTTACATACCGAGTACATCTTCAGTTGCTGCTGGAGGTGGTATGATCCCCAAGGCTATGGTTGACTACTCAGATGAAGATAGAAAGAGAGTACAAATGGATCAAAAGGCCATGACAGCCCTTCAGACTGCTTTTCCAAACTATATATAGAGAGGTTTCAAGAAATGCAAAATAGTTAAGCAGTTGTGGGATGCATTGAAACTAATGTATGAGGGTTCCAATGAAGCCAAGGAAAACAAGAAGGATCTCCTGAAGCAGCAGTTTGAAAATTTCACCTTCAAGATAGGGGAGACCATAACTCAATAATACTTCAGGTATGTTAAGATTGTAGATACCCTGGTGGATGTTGGAGTAACTTTTAAGAATAAGGATATTATAAGGAAGTTCATGTCCTCTCTTCCTAGGAAATGGACACATTATTGTGTTGTTATCAAGAGGACTGAGAACCTTAAGACTCTCAGTTTGACAGAGTTGTATGTCATTCTCAGTGGATACCAGATGGAGATGAACATGCAAGGTTCATCTAGTAACTTCAGCAATCAAATGGGTTCAACCCTTCATGTGATTGAAAGAGATAGCATAGAACCCCAACATCATCTCATATGCTACCCTGACAACTCACAAAAGGGTGCTTTCATCACCTTCCCAGAGACACCAAGGGAGAACTATACTCAAGGAAGTCCATTCCAAGAGAAAAGTTCTTCTCAAGCCTTTGTGTCTTCCGATGAAAGTTGTGGCAGCTTTCTCTTCACCTTTGAAGACCTGTACTATATCCATCCAGATGGTCTAGAGTATATGGACATAGTCTAGCAAATGGCTCTTCTCACTCATAGAGCCAAGAAGTTCTACAAGCGGACAAGAAGGAAGTTTCCCCAGCAATACAGCCAGTGGAAAGTTTGGGTTGGATAAGAGCAAAGTTAAGTGTTACAACTGTAACCTGATGAGACACTTTGCTAGGCAATCTAAGGAACCAAGAACAAATAGTGGCCAAGCACAATCCAGACCAAACTAAAGCAGCAAGCTACAGTTGTTGTTAAAGAATGAGGCTTTGATTGGAGCTTTCAGGTGGAATATGCTTCTCCAAATCAAGAATTGATGGCTGACCATGATGAAACCTAGGTATTGGTACATCTCTGTATTCCTAAATGTATTGCTAAAGTCAACAGATACAAGTCCTTTAACTTAGAGATGAGATATGATCTTGAGTCCTTAAACATTTTAAAATTTGATTTTAGAGAGGGTAAAAATGATTATAAGTTAAAGATAGAGGACTTAGAGAAAACCATTTCAGTTCTAAAACATGAGCATACAAATTATAGGGCTCAGATCAAGGATTTCATAACAAAGTTCACAGAATACCAGGCTGAGGTTATGATCAGCTAAGCCAAGGCAGAAAAATGTGTTCATGAAGAAAAGACCTTCAAGAACATCATATCCTCATCCTTGCATGCAAAATTTTGTTATCAAAACAAGCAGGGACTACTGGGATCTAGTAAGATGCTCCTCCATACAAAATCTTATCTGTAAGATCACCTAGGTGCGGAACTTGTGAAGATGACCTTCCTCTCATAGACCACTTAAGTGGAGAGGATGAAGAAGTGATAGTGAAGAATTCCTCTAAGAAGAGTGAAGAGGAGGATTCTAAGAAGGGTCACTATTCTTCTGAGAAGAGAAAGAAGCCTGTGATGACCAAGTCTATGAGGAAAAACTTGATCAAAAAGAGAAAGAGAAAAGCTAAGAGGGCTTAAGATATCAAGGCCACTTTTGACTCTAAGTAGAAACATGTCTTTATTGTTATTGCATTTGAAATGGTTAAGACTGAATACATCAACCTCAACTCTTCTACCAAGAGTTCTGGTTCATGTTCAAATCATCTCAGCATCAAGAAGAAGGTTGATCTGTTGTGTACCACTGCTACACGCTTGAACCATTCAACTCCAAGAACAGTTCTCAGCCTAAAAGGACTATCTCGGCATCTGCAAAGATGAAGGTGGAGAAGAGAAGTGATCAAAGTCAGCCTTGTTCTTAGAAAAAGGCTCTTAGGAAGAAAAAGATAGAATGTATTATGTGTGCGAGTACTTCTCATCTTGCTAAGGATTGACCATACTATCCAAGAGGTACTCTTCATGTGACCAAGAAAGAGACTTCCAAAAGCTCAAAGAAGAATTAAGCTTTGGAAGGAAAATTTGTTTCCTTTGAAAGCTCCAAAGTGAAGAAGAACAAGTGGAAAATTGCATTCGGAAGAAAATTTGGTCTCAGAAGAAAGGAATACTTCCGCAGCACTAAAGTCCACTGCAGTGTTAGCAGGATCTTCTGAAAGTCCAGTCATCTAAACTTCCAAAGTCTCAAAAGCTTCCGAAGTGTTGAAGGTCAAGTCCAAACTTCCAAAGGTGGTGTGGAAGTCGAAGAAAGACCAAGTGACTGAAACTTCTCCATCAACAATAGCAAAAGATCCTCAAAGCACAACTATAGGATCTATTACTATTTCATTACTTTCTACTTCTTTTGATGAGCCCAAGACTAAAAATGCTTGGGTTCCCAAATGTAACTAATCATTTTCTTTGTGTAGGAACAGCACAAGACAAACAATAATATATGGATCATTTATAGTGGTTGTTCCAGGCACATGACAGGCAATAGGTCACTAATCTAAAACTTTGAAAGAATTGATGGAGGGCCAGTTGCTTTTGGAGGAGATGAAGGTGGTTACATTTCTAGAAAGGGCAAGGTCACAAATGGTAAGCTCAGTATTGAGAAGGTAAATTTTGTCAAGGAGCTTGGGTACAATCTTCTAAGTGTATCCCAATTTTGTCATCAGAGTCATAACATGCTCTTTACTGAGCATGAGTGCATTGTTCTCAAGCCTGGGTGATTATTCCTCATGAGCATATCCTGCTCAGAGCCCCCAAGAGAGGGAACATGTACAAGTGATTATCATTATGTTGCATGCCTGAAAGGGAAGCAACATACGGTATCTCACAAGCCTAAGGAAAGAAACTCCATCACTATATCCCTACACTTGTTACATATGGATCTCTTTGGCCCCACCAAGCTAATGAGTTTATGAAAGACCTCTTAATGATTTGTGATCACAGATGATTTTTCAAGATTCACTTGGGTCTTTTTCCTTAAATCCAAGGATGAGACTCCTGAGATTCTGAATAATTTCATCTTAAAGATTGAGAATCAATGTGATCACAAGGTCAAAACCATAAGATGTGATTAAGGAATTAAATTTAAGAACCAAATCCTTGGTACATTTTGTGATGAAAAAGGTATTACAAGACAATACACTGCTCCCAGGATTCCTCAGCAAAAGGGTGTTGTTGAGAGAAGAAATTGGACACTAATTGATGCTGCAAGAACCATGTTGTTTGACTCTAAGCTACCATCACCTTCTGGGCAGAGGTAGTCAACACTGCCTGCTATGTGCAAAACAGAGTTTTAATGGTTAAGACTCATGGCAGGACTACTTATGAACTTTGGCATAAGAGGAAACCTTTCATTGATTTTCTCAGGTCTTTTGGATGTCCTTGCACTATCTTGAATACCAAAGATCAAATTGCCAAATTTGCTGAGAGATCAGATGATGGAAATTTCATTGGATACTATTCTCAAGCTAAGGCTTATAGTGTATACAATCTCAGAACTAGAATTGTTGAGGAGTCAGCCAATGTGACTTTCAATGAACACACACCAAGTGTAGCTGGTTCTGGTCCTGATTGGCTATTTGATCTTGATTTAGTTACCAACTATTTTAACAAATATTGTGAGAATGTTTTAGGATCTATAGATATTTTACCTCCAGGTGATCCTTATCCAAAATTTGAGCTAAGAAGACCTTCAAGTTATACATCTTTAGCTCCAGTTGTAACAACTTCTACATATAACGTTTCTATCAGCACAACCATGACAAATTAAACTGATACATCTGAGATGCCTTCAAATTCCAGCTCAGAGGCTCAATAACCAGATAAAAAAACTTCAAATGCAGAAGACAATGATGGTGGTGGTGATAGTATTCAAGAATTTCTTGATGCTGATAACCACTCCATAGATGAAAACATCAATGATGTCACACACTTATTGGATCAATTTTTTCTTGATAAGTGTGTTGATATGGTGGAAGAAGCATCAATGCCAGATCTAAATTGTTCTAATTTAGATCTCTTTCAGCAACTTGTTGTGATCCCTCAACTAAGGATCCACAAGTCTCATCTTACCACAAACATCATTGGAGATGTTGACACAGGGGTAAGAACAAGAGGGCAAACCCATGAAGCAAATGTTTGTCTACACTCTTGTTTATTATCTCAGATGGAGCCTAAAAAATTGATGAGGCTCTGAAGGATGAAAGTTGGGTTGAAGATATGCAAGAGGAGCTACTTCAATTCAAAAGGCAAAAGGTTTGGAACCAATGGCCTCTTCCTTACGGGAAGACAACTATAGGAACCAAATGGGTGTTTAGGAATAAGAAAGATGATAAAGTCACTGTCATCAAAAACAAAGCTAGACTAGTTGTTCAAGAATACACATAAGAAGAAGGAATTGACTAAACTGATGTCTTTGCTCGTGTAGCATCCACGAACTTCAAGGTCTATCAACTTGATGTCAAGTGTGCTTTTTTGTATGGGGTGATTGATGAAGAGGTGAATGTCAAGCAACCACCTAGTTTTGCATATCCTAATCATCCTAAGTATGTCTGCAAGCTTGATAAGGCTCTATATGGGTTGCACCAAGTACCAAGGAAGTGGTATGAGACTTTATCTTAGTATTTTTGCAAGCATGGATACAGAAGGGGTACTATAGATGGAACTCTCTTCATCAAAGGACAGGGAAATTACTTAAATCTAGTCAAGTGTTTGTAGATGACATCATTTTTGGTTAAACTAATCCAAGGCTCTGCAAAGACTTTGAGAAGCTGATGAAGGACAGATTTGAAATGAGTGCCATGGGGGAACTAAATTTCTTTCTGGGAATTCAAGTGAAGCAAGTTGAAGATGGAATCTTCATAAGTAAGTCAAAATATGTTCAGGACATATTCAAAATATTCAACATGACTAAATGTAAAATTGCTAAGACACCCATAGCTAGAAACCACTCCCTTGGGCTTGATCTTGAGGGGGAGTGTGTGGATGAACATCTTTACAGGGCTATGATTGGGTCTCTTATGTATCATATAGCTAGCAGGCCTGATATCATGTTTGCCATATGTATTTGTGCAAGATATCAAGCAAACCCCAAGATGTCTCACCTAATCACTATTAAGAGAATTATAAGATACCTTAAAGGTGCCTCAACACTTGGTCTTTGGTATCCCAAGAATTCTGACATCAATCTGTATGCATATACAGATAGTGATTATGGTGGTTGCAATATGACTGCAAAGTCTACATCTGGGGGATGTCAGCTTCTTGGTGAAAGGGTTGTCCCATGGAAATGCAAGAAACAATCCTGTGCCTCTGCATCAACTACTGAAGCTAAATACATTGTTGATGCAAACTGCTATGCTCAAGTGCTTTGGATTCAGAATCAGATGCTTGACTATGGATTAAATTTCAAGGAGACTCCCATTCACATAAACAACAATAGTGCTACCTCTATCACAGAGAATCCTATGCAGCACTCAAGAACAAAACACATAAATATCAGGTATCATTTAATTAGAGATAACTTTAAAAAGGGATTAATGAAACTAGTTAATGTTAACACAAAAGAACAATATGTTGATCTGTTTACAAAAGCCTTTGATGAATAGAGATTTAAGTATCTTATATCAACTATTGAGATGATTAACTTTGAGTAGCTTTTTCTTAAAACTATTTCATATTATTTCCTAAAATCAGTGTGTCCTAAGTTGTCTAGTTTATCACATTCATAAGCTCCTGTTTTCTGTGGATAAAAAACCATTGAAGAGTTTCCTTAGACTTTGACAAAATTTTGATCCTTCAGAAGATATGTTTTTATCTTCGAAAGAAACTTATGCCTTCAAACCAAATAACCCCCAAAGTAAATTTTGATCCTTCGGAAGATATGTTTTTATCTTCGAAAGAAACTTATGCCTTCAAACCAAATAACCACCAAAGTAAATTTTTCCTTCGGAAGAAATTTCTGAAATATCTTCAGAAGCTTAAACTCTCTCTTAGGCACTTATATGTTTTTAAGGACCATTTTCTTCCGAAGCAAATTAACTCTCGGAAGTTTTGTTCTGTTGAACAAAACTTCCAAGTCATAATTCTCTTCCGAAGCAAATTTTTTTCAAAACTCTTAGGAAATTCTTCCGAAGTCATTTTAGCTTCGGAAGCTTTTTTATTAAAACTTCCGAAGACAATTTACCTTTGGAAGCTTTTTGACATCCAAGAAAACTACTTTTTGAGCAAAAAGCAAACTACTTTTTCAGAGGTGGGACCGACATCTGGATTTCAAAGTTTATCCTCTTTTATTAACTTTTTCTTAAATCCTGTTCACATATAAACCCAACAGTTCTGCCTCTTTCTATCATCTTCATCTGAAACCGCCTTCGTTCATCTTTCCTTCACCTTTAATCTTTCTTTATATGGCCAACCATAATAGAAGAAATGACCCAGATTTCTCCATGCAGTTACACATGAAACACAATCAGATTGCTCTATTAAACTTTGAGAAAGATCCATATTTCTCAAAGGTGTGCTAATTCAAGGTTCTGTCAAACTACTTCACCTCCCTTACTATTGATCCTACTCTGTATGAGGATCATTTTCTTGAATTTTAGAAGACCTGCTAAGAGGTCGTTATGGATGGGGACAAGGCACTATATGCCACAGTACAGGGGAGGACAATCTTTGTTACTCCGGTCATAATTAACAATCATCTTCAGCTGGATGATGAAGAAGGTGAGGTGTTCTTCTCAAAAGAAGCAGTTAATCATTCCTTTGAGCAGATGGGCTATGAGGGAGATTTCTCTGTAAAGACCTTCAGGAAAGGGAGGGTCTCATCTCAGTGGAAATACCTGCTTCATGTGGTCATCCACAGCTTATCCAACAAGCATGGAGGGTGGGACCAGATTCCTGAAGATCTCTCATTCATAGTGCATGGGATGGTTTAGGGAGTCAAGTTCAGGTACTCTCTATTTGTTTATACAAATCTGCTTGCTAACTTGGACTCCTTAGAGTATTACATGTTTCCTAGATATGTTCAATATATTCTTAACTGTGAACTGGGCTCACAGTTGAGGGAAATATGTAATATTCTGAAATTGGGAAAGATGAAGCCCGACATCTTTAAAATTTTGAGGAAGCCAACTATTGGCTTCTCAAGGGTAAAATAGCCCTTGTCCCAAAAATGTTAGAGCTCATTGCTCAAGGTGACAAGCTAGCAACACAGGCTAGTGTTGAACCCACACCTTCTACATCTTAACCACCAAAACAACCACAAATCGCCCTCACCTACAAAAGAAAACTCAAACAAACCCCTGCTCATACTATTGAGTCTATGCAGGCCCCATATACTTACCCATATAGGAGGAAGTGGATACTGGAGCTCCCACTTCTCTTGAGGAGCAAACCACTCCCATTACTTCCTAGATCAGTGCTAAGGTTCCTTATGCTCAGCCTGATGAGCTCACAAGCCCAAATGCCTTAAGCCTTCACTCTGAGTCTCAACACTCAAGTGAACAACCTTCAGGGCACAACTACCATCCCGGCCTTTAGACTTAAACCAACCCATTCCTAACCTTGAATTTTATACTGATGAAGACATTGGTTTCAGTGAGTACCATGACTCTTTCTTTTATTCCTCTTCTAAAAGAGAGATGAGTGCTCTTGAGTTACCTATCTCTAGCCCACATCAGTAACCCATCACTAAGGTGGATACTTCTGAAGCTGTTCAGGATATCTATATGGAAGAGACTCTCACTTCAAAAAAATGATTACATCATTCAGTCCTCAACCATGGCAACTCAACCCACTGACACTTCAACTGAAGCTGTCACTGAGCAGTGGAAATCCAACAGCCAAGAACACCATGTTGGTGGTGAGAGAGAAGACTTTGGTCCAATTCTTCCATCCCCCATTGATTCTTCTCATGAAGAGGAGGGGAATCTGAGGCTAAAGGTGCAAAAACTATCACAAACATGCACCTATCTAGTCTCCAAGGTTAGTCATCTTGAATCTTAAGCGACTGCTTTGCAAAATAGGGTCAATGATCAGCAACTTAAGATATCTTTTCATAAGGAAAAACTAGCTAGGAGACTTTTAAGAAGAGCTCAACCATGAACACAAGAACCTGTAAATGTGGTTTACCTAACCTCTAGCTCACCTGTGCAAGTGGGGGATGCTACCAAAAAGGGGGAGAAAGTCACCACAAACACAGAACCTGGGAGTTATTCACAGAGCATGAACATTGAGGACTCACCATCCTCACTTGCCATTGTCCATATTCAGCAACTTCCTCAAGTTAAAATTGATTTGGACTCAATAGACTCCTACATTCAGAGTCTTTTTGAGGAAGTAATACCAAGGGCAATGCCATCTCCACCAACTTCAAATCACATTATAGGGTGGATGTATGATGAAAATAGAAGAGCCCTTATCACTCAAAGAGTTAAAGGGTAGCAAGAAGTCTTCAACTTTCAGACTTTGAACTTCTATGAAAGTCTTGACCTTGTCAACATGCCACTTGTCAACCAAAGCCAATCTAGACAAGCTAACAGGCTGGCTCAAAGGATTCAAGACAGGATCATTGCAGGTTCAGCTTCAGAAGGAGACTAAGGCAATAGGCAATATCATTCGTCAACTAGATGTTGAGGCAGACCCTAAGATTAGCTTCATAGGGGAAACCTTGACTGAAGGCCAAGTGGTAGAACTTGAGAGCCATGTCTCACCATCAACTGCTGTAGAGGTTCATTCTGTTTATGAGACACCTGCTAGTGAAGGTGTATCTCAACCTCTCTCTGGCCATAGCTTGGAAGCTACACCAAGCAATGAAGGCCAAAGCTCTCTCCACCCTAAGTCACAAAGGTTTGTGAGTGACAAAGGGAAAAGAAAAATGACTTCCGAGGAGATTGAGGAGGAGAAGAGAGAGAGGAAAAAGAAGTTAATAGGAGAAGGTTCCTCTACTAGGTCTGCAAGAATAATGGAAGCTACTATCAGGGCTGCCCCCAGGCCAAACACTCAGGATTATGAGTTGAGGCAGGATTAACTACTTGCAGATCAGGAACTATGATATTGAAAATATCATCTCCCTCCCTTTAGATGAAATAAATGAACTGGCTGACATGGAATTGTCAATGGAAAGAAAAAAGGCAAAGGATGCAAAATTACTTCTTGAAATCAAAGAAGAAAGAAGACAGAAAATACTCTACAAGCATGTGCCTACTCTCTCCCCAGTTCAAGAAAGTCATGTACAAGAGGATGTGGTTCCACAAGAACCTCAGGTAGACAAAGAAAAGGATAGGATCAACATGATCAACTACCTGAGTGCCATAGGCCTCTATCCGGATGATGCACTTCTTCCCTTACCCTTCGATTACATTGAGTTTGAGTACCACAAACAACTTGAACTTGAGATAGTCAAAGAAAGAAAGATCACTAAGGGGAAGTTAAGGGAAGAAGCTGCAAAGTCAAGAGCCATCATCCAAAAAAGCATGAAGAAGTCTACTTATAGGCAGAGGATGATGAGCTTCTTGAAGCTGTATGGATTCTCTGGAAGGAGACTTGGCCCTATATCTCTATCTACTATGGATGAGCACATTATGGTGATCAAGCAGAAGATTCAAAGAGGTGAACTTGCTGACTTACACTCCCTACCAAGTCAGGTCCCTTAGGAAATGGAGATTAAGATTGAACCATTGAGACAACACAACCTGAATCTCCTGCTCATCCTCAGCAAGATTCCATTTCTGATCCACAGCAGGGCTCTGTGCCTTCTCAATCTGAACTTGTGAGAGAGGAAGACCTAACTAAGAAAGACAAAGAAGATTAATCAGGTGCTGCAAGTCAGTCTTCTCAGTTCAAAGGTTCAAAGAAGAGAAAAAGGATGGCTTCCAGACCAAAGATAAAGAAGAATAAGAAAAAAGCATCCATATCCAAACCTTAGGATGAGTTAGAACATCCTAAGGATGTGCAACTAAAGGATGCCCCATCAACTCCAATTCAAATAGCTCCTCTAGCATCAGGAAGACCCATCTTGTCCTGGACATACATTACAAATCTAGAAAGATGGCATGTCATCAAAGATCAAGGTATTGAAAATGTCTATACATGGCAAGACATGTTCAAACTAGCTCTGCATGATCTCTTTAACATAAGAAGACACTTTGAGAGTCTGAGTGATCCTAATCATCTCATGAAGAAAGAGATGGTCATTATCCTGATAAGGACTGTTAATATCTAAGATCTTCAAAGTGTTTTGATAGCATCAGCCTAGGAGGAGTTTATAAGGTTAAATATAAGGCTGATGCAACCGAAACACCCAAAGTATCTCATGCATGAATGCATAAGTGTACTCAAGTGGAATGCTTCGGAAGTTTCACAGTCTGCCTTAGAAAATACTCTAAGTGTGAAATCTTCCAAAGCCAAGACCAATATCTTCTACAGCCGAAGATGAAGTCTTCTGAAGCTTTAAAGACAAAGTCTTCCGAAGCCAACACTTGAAGACAGATTTTTCTGAAGACTTTTTGAACACGTTCTTTATCTAATGTACCTTTTACACAAAATTAGACCCCTTTCCGCTGAAACTCTGATAAGACACCAACTTTGCATAAGTTGGTGAAAGGTCCATGCTTTTGGTAACTATACATTGAGGTCTTGAGTCTGTAACTTTTTACTTTATGTACATTCTCCTTTTTGTAATATATTAGGATGTGAGCTATGGCATGTCATAGTCACTAGTCAAAAGGCAATCTGCCTTTTGACTCTACATTGATTTTGTTGTCTAGATCATGTATCCAGCTAGCCTTCAAAGTATGGCCAGCTATAGGTTATAGTATAAGTATCTCTGGTCCTTGTATATTATTATCCATTGCTTTGTAAACACTTATAAGGAACTAGGGAGCAATATACATCAACCTTGAAACCCAATTACTTGTGTTGTTCCTATTCTATCTCTTATACACTTATGTTTTCTTAGTTCTCAAAAACGGGTTCTCTTGTTCCCCATTTGAACTGCTAAGTCTTGTTCCACACTCTCTCCTCTTTGTGTTCTTGTGTTGTAAGCAACCACCCTTCATCGGTCCTGCAGTTATTATGTGAATATATTACTAAAGATGCATCACTTATTTATTTGTCATTACAAACGGAAGTTCATACCGAATATCCGAAGAACGGTATCAACATTTCAATTAATGGACAAAATCTCCAATTTGGTCGTAAAGAATTTTGTATTATTACCGGGTTTAAATTTGGTTAAATGATGCGTCAAATTAATCATCGACAACAAATTTTCTCGATACTGTTTTTCACAAAAATGGAATAATTAAACCTACATAGATGATTTAAGAGAAGTTTTTAATAACATGTTACACATGTTAGATGATGTAACCGTTACAAAAGTTTGTTTATTAGGTCCCGAGAATGCCCAGTAAAGATAGAAAGTGGAGAGAAGTGGTGATTCAAGGCTCAGTTTATAAAGAGATTGAAGATTGGTGTTCTTTGAAAAAATAAGGAAAGACCAAGGATCCAGGTAAGAAACATCATTTAATCATTCCTTTTAATGTAAACCCGAAATCTAGGGCTTGGGTTTTTGAAAGTGGTAAAGAATCGCCCAAAACTCGATTTGTGTAAGAAAATATGCAGAAAGCTTAGATATAGCTTATTGGGTGATAAACCAAGGTTTTGGGTGTAAAAGATTGAAGTTTTGGGTCAAAATGGGTTGGTTCTTAATTTTAGCACGTTCTACGAAACTGGGTGTTCATCCGGAGAAATTATGTAGTGATCCAGCGAAACTATGAATACTTTCTGCGAAATTGTAGTTTTGCAGATACTTTCACAGACATGGTTATCCAATGAAAGTTGGGCAAAACAGGCAGCGAAGATGCTGGTGAAGATGCCGGGGAAGATGCCGGCAAAACTGCTGGTGAAACTAGCAGCAAAACTGTTGGCGGAACTAGCAGTGAAACTTTAAGATGAAGAACGTATTATTATGTGACTTTACGTGGTATGGTTATGATAATAACATAAAGTATTATCTTAACGAAGTGAAAGATTGAAGATAATGAAAGTGGAACATAATGAATGAACGAAAAGTCTTGCAAGCAAATGAAAGTAGATTCAGAACTCAATGAGATGTAAGGCCCCATTCCCAGACACCACATAGTTGGTCATTCATCGCACATAAAACATTTTAAAACATACATTTATTTTGCAGCGGAATTTAAAACTTTCATTAATAACTAAAAACATGGAATTTCATTCATTTACAACATTCGTTTTCATCTCAAAATACAATGACATGTCAAAATATGGATGCCAGCCTCAAAACATGCATACGAAAGTCAGCGATGCTGAGTGAGTTCAAGTTTTTATAATAAAATACTTTACTTCCTTTAAAAACTATCTTTACATTCATTCGTGGTCATACAACATACGTACACCCAATCTATGTTCTTTACACGTTCCGTTCTTTCATACTTTCATTGTTTCATTCTTTTATTTACTTTCGTATTCATATTATTGTTCATACTTCTCATTATCTTTTACTTTCTTCTCTCTTACTTCCTTTTCGTACTATACGTCTGTTAGTTGTCATACATCATACATTTATACTAATAATAATTATTATTATTATCTTCATCATCATTCGTTCATTCATTCATTTCTTCGCTCATTACTCTTTATTACTCGAATCTTGTCTCATGCAATATCCCCGACTGATGCTCGAAAGTTGATGCTGTGTGGGGGCCTATACACAAACCCCCGACTCATGTTCGAAGACTAACACAGCACCGGGATACGCGACAAAGATTGTTAGGATCGTGTATTGAACGAAATACTAACTGATTAACGTGTATACCGAATAAAATAGTGCAGAATCCTATTTGATTGGCGATCCAATCAGTGAGAACGCACGTAGAAACAATTATGTATTGAATCTAAACGTTAAGAACGATTAGGAATCGATCTACTGCGATCTATGAACTTGGATTAGGTTCTTAGAGGTCTCTGGACGGCTAGGGTACGTCTGGAGTCGAAGTTTATTCAATGCTTACGTTTTTTCACGAATTAGGTGGTATTTATAGGTTAGGGTTGCTCAATCGGGTGACTAAACCATTAGCATGGTTCAGTCGTGCGATTGAGCCATGCGGTTGATCCATTCGCACAACTGAATGTTCAGTTATTCGACTGAGCCAATCTTATGTTACAATCATACGACTGATCCAGTCTCCTGGTTAATTCGTGCGACTGATTCATTCGCATGAAGTTGTTCATGCGTATGGTCCATTAGCATGGGCCATTCGCATGATAACTTCATATTGCTAAGTTTGAATGTATTAATTGTCATTACATTATTTATATTAGTTCAAACAACCACAAACCGATATAATCAATTCAATATGCGTTAAACAACTCATTAATGAAATATTAAACATTACAAACACAACCAAACATTTACATTTCATTAAGTACCCAACTGTTACATAAGTGTAAGACACTAAAGACATATTACATTAAGTTCAGAAACAAGGGACACATGTATCAACAAACTCCCCCTTGAACCTAGTTTCATCTAATGTCTTACTATCTTCATAACCTCCTCATACTTCTTGTACTTCTCTTCTCTTGTGACTCCTGCGTGTATCTCAAAAGCAAAGCAAAGTTATATCACGCTCTGAAATTGTAGAGCTTGTACAATATCTTGAGAGTCATAGAACAGTGGCCACTTGTATAATGTTTAGACATCATCTGCAGACAAGTTTGTAAGCCACATCGGGTCAAACACCTTGATGGTTTCCATTACACCATTCTTGTTCAAAACTATGACTGCCTCTCCTGTCCTCCAATTATAGTACGACCATTTGAAGTGTGGAGTGAAGTCCTGTGGCATTTCCCGTAATGAGATCTTAGACATGGTGCGCGGAGGACTCCACTTCAGCACTATTTTCAGTTTTCCAGTTATGGTATCAACCTTAGACCATCTGATATACCTCGTTGGTTGTTGAGGTTTGAATTTGACCCATCTGGTGTGATACTCTTTCTTTAGAGCTACTTTAAACCAGCCAGACATTTTGCGTGGATTAGCGTATAGCAATTTCATCTTTGCTAACTGGTTAAGCTCAAATCCAGAAAGAGTCTTCAGTTCGTGTGGGAACCTAAAGTATTCAATCCCTTTCTCATGTTTAACCACATAAATGTTGAGATCTTCAAAATATGCCCACGCGATGATTTTGCCTGACACCTTGTGATGCTTCTTCACTTTATACAGCTTGGTGTAGACAGTCGACTTTGAAGCGCTGCATTGGACTCTTATTTCTTCAAAGCATGCAGCCCACTCAGCCTTTCTGATATTGACTTCAGCGTACGAGGCTTAGGCCTTATCTCCAGTCTTGTAAGACTCTTGTTCCAGTTTATCCAGAGTCTCAAAGGTTTCACTGACAAGATTGTCTCCCAGATTGGGAATGACATTACCCTCAATGTTAGTGTACTCTGGATAATGCTGGTTAGTAATATCTTCAATCTCAATCTCATCAATGTCGTTGAGCTCGTCATCACTTTCCACATGGACTGTTGGAGCATCCTTGACAATCTCATCGGGATTGAGCTTGAACATTTCAGCAATTTGCTCGTCAGTGAGATTGTGAATTATCTTTGCTTTTTCAGGAGTATACATCACCGATCTCCTGACTTTTCCCTGCAGATCAGAAATCATCGTGAGCTGAGTCTTGATCTGTTGGAGGGGAGCAACATCATATTCATCCCTCTGAAAATTTGGATCTGCTTAATTTAGACATGTAACACAACAATCATTAGTTAATAATCAAAACAGAAACATCAACATTAAATATAAACATTCATTACATTTATTTGATACAAGATTCAAATACATATGATTTAAAGAGCATAAACAGCTAAGAATTACTCTTGTCTTGGATCATGTGCTCCTCTGCTGACGGGGCGGATGTGGAGGCACCTTAGTCTTGTGCTTTCTTTGTCCTCCTCTCACTTGTAGATGTGGCACCCGCAGCAGATGTATCATCATCATCATCATCATCAACATCATCATAAGCATCATCACCAGCATCAGTATCATCCCCATGATCATCACCATCATCATCATCATCATCACTTTCATCATCATCATCATCATCTCCATCACCCTCTCTGATCTTTAGCAGCTCGTCCTTTGATCCTTTGAGCCTCAGCATAATGGTTTTGTTGGTAGTCTCCAACTCCTCTATCCTTTTAGCTTATTCGGCATGCTGCTCCTGGAGTTGGGACATCTTTACACTCTGTGCAGCCATCTGCAGTGCATGCTGCTTAATCATCTGAGCCTACTGAGATATCTGCTGAGATTGTGTAGTAGTAAGATCTACTAGCTGACGAATCTTGGCAGACTTCTCGTTATCGACTGCTAACAGTTTTAGCACCATACGGTTAAGTGCCGAGAGTTGTTCCTCTACCCCACTAGGAGGTAGAGAGGATCCAGATGGATAGGAAGGGTATGACGATGGTCTGACATGGTGGCTAGTGGTGGTGGTGGTGGCAGTGGTGAAGATTGGGGTGATGAAGGTGGTGGTAGATGAGTGAAGATTGGGGGTGGTATAGATGAAGGTGGTGGTGGAGTGGGTGTGGTAGGTATGGTCGTAGATGGGATGGCGGTAGGGGTGGTAGGTGGAGTGGTGGTAGTAGGTGGAGTGGTGGAAGTGGTAGTAGTAGTGGTGATGGTGATAAAGGTCATCCTCCTCCTCTTCTTCTTCAATCCGTGGGGCTGAGCCATCCTTTTCTTCCTTAATCCCTTCGAGGTGGATGCTCCCCCTTGAATACTGGGCTGATCTGGGGCGTTGGTTGGATCAGTCGTAGTATCTCCAGACCCTCCCAAGCGTTCACCAACCGCCCTGGGCCCTCACTCAGTGGCAACCACCTTGCTGCCCACCGTTCGAGTCAGAGGCTCCTCGTCCGACTCCTCCTCCGTATTAGGTCTGAAGTCCTGATGGAAACCAGTAGTCTCTGTCTCGCCGTGGGTGGTTGCTGGAGATGCTATATCAGTAGTGGGGGCCCTCAGTTGGGTAGGCCCTGCATCTCCACCATCCCCGTTATCGTCGTCATTGGAGTCATCTTCCGGGAGCTCTAACTGCTCAACATCCGAATCACTGTCCACGTGGCGCCATTTACGCCTCCCCGGCGCCACATAATCCTCCTGGGCCAGATGCCCGAACAATCTCCTCACAGGGGGTTTACTTGCTTCCCCCTGTATACCTTCATCCTGCCCAAGGTGGTATCATCCATCACCTCGAGCACTACTGCATCCTCTTTCTCCTTTGGCAATGAGGGCAGCTTCTCATCAAAGATCATCTGTAAAAACCTAGGGTACATGCAGAAACCCTCTTTGCTCTTCGCCTCCAAGTACTCTATCAAGTAGGAGAAGATCATGCTAGAAAATCTGAAAGGGTGGTTCAGCACCAGTGCCACATTGGCATTTTGGATCTGGTCTGAAAGGTCATCGAATCCACCCCTTCATGCAGCCAAGCACTTAACGATGACGTGTTCCAAGTACTTGTACTGGGGACACAGGTTGCTCTTGGTGAGCACCCCTGCGTTGATATCCCCAACGTACTTCATCCTCGAGAAGCACCCTCTCACCGTCAGTGGGTGAAGTCTGGTGGGGTGGTCTGCATCATTACCCAATCCGAGTACTCTTCTGATATCCACGGCCGTGATCTCAATATCCATCCCAAAAATCAAGCTCCTGATGCTATAAGGCTCATGAGAGCGGTCAACCGATGCTCCCTCCCAGAAGGCCTACAGAATAGACCTGTAGGGAGTGCATGGTGTAGATATCGCTTGTGGATCCTGGATCGCTTGAGGAAAGTGATGATCCCTGCAAACTCGACACCATTCCGAGTTGTGGAATCTAGGTGAGCACAGATGTTGTGCTTGGGGTTGATGGACCACCTATCAGCCATCAATTTGTAACACAAGACACGTAGACATTAGATAACCACAAGTTGGTTGAATTCATTCTGGTTCATTCATGTGATTGAACCATGCGACTATGTTCAGTCGGTTGACTTGGCATGCAACTAGATTCAATCGGGTGATTGAACATGTGATTGAGTTCAATCTGGTGAATGAGCAGGTGATTGGTTAAGTCGGCCGACTGAGCTCATTCGCATCACTCATTCGGCTGAATAAGTCATTCGAACCACTCAATCGCACGATTGAAGTTCATCTGTGTGTCCAGACGCATGACCGACTGTTTGATCAACTGCAGTTCGAATTCGGACTAAAACTCAGAGTTAGAAGTCGTGTTTTGGTTCATTCGACTCGCAATCACCTAACTAATAGCCTGATAACTTTAATTTTAACATTTTTCTTAGTTTAGTTAGGTTATTAGTCCATTAAATGGTTTGGTTCTTGTGTGGGTCATAATTCACAAATTAGGGCACCATTCCATTAGATTTCAGTGAGATTCCAACCTATTGTACCTGTATAATCACTCACGAACGTTAGAATATCAATAGAAGTAGGAAATTTTGGTCTGATGAAATTTTGGCAGAGTAACGGTAGGATGTGCGATATGAGGGAGATTATGGGGTGCTAAGTTGAATGCGACCGACTGTGGCCCTATTTATACTGAACCTGAGTCGGCTGACTGGACCCATTCGCTCGATTCATTATGGTGAATGGAACTCAGTCATGCGATTGGCTCAGTCGATCACCTTTAGTCGGTCGACTGAACTTCAGTCGGGCGACTAACTCATTCGCACACTTCCATTCGGTCAAATGGCTCATTCTGATAAGCCATTCGGTTGAAAGGTTCATACTCATGTGCCATTCGGCTATTTAGTGCACGAGTATGGTCCATTCGTACATTTGGTCCATACTCATGGGCTAGTCGTGCGATTGGATCATACTCATGATTTTGACTTTATGTCTATTTTTTTTCACTTAAACCCCTTTTAACTTTTGATTAAACTTTATGAGCATTTGATCATCTCAGACATGATCATTTTAACTTGAAAAACTTTTGATCACCTCAGACGTGACCCATTTTTATTTGTAAACACGTGTGGTCACCTCAGACATGACCCTTTTAGATGTTCAAATCCCCTAATGAATTCCATGATGTAGTCCGATATCAAACACACTGAAATTGACTAAAACAAAATACCAGACTTAAACTGAAATACAAAACTATACTTGTTTTTGACTTTTTGTGTGAGGTGTAAATCCTATGGATTCGGTTCCGGAATAGGCTGCTTCAATTAGTTTTGACCATAACCGGACCAATTGAATTTGGAATCATACAGGCAGGTCAAATCATTTGTGACATGTTATCAACACCTTTTGATGCTCAACTCTTGTTTTTCATCTAGAGTCGTTAGCAAGTTTAGGAAATCATACTAGTACTATTAGATCCTCACATTGATTTGGACTTTCAAGAATTATAGCCATGATGATTGTTAGTATTCTGGTCCTTTTAAATCCATACACAGACTTTCAACACATATTGGTAATAGTTTAGGGTTTAATTATTTCAACCAGCATTTGTGGATCCCGCACTTATATGGTAATCAACATTCCTCAGGAGATTTTTGAGTGGTCTACGGGTATTTTGACAAGAAGAAACTATTCTTAGAGCTTTCAAAGAGAAGCCAAGCCTCAGGTCAGTGCCATCGCACAGCAGAGAGGCGGCAAACAACAATG
>BJCM01227865.1:0-17033 GCA_018326385.1 Flaveria bidentis
TTATTATTATTATTATTATTATTATTATTATTATTATTATAATTATTATTATTATTATTATTATTATTATTATTATTATTATTATTATTGTTATTATTTAATCCTTGTCATTCTCATTATTATTATTATTATTATTATTATTATTATTATTATTATTATTATTGTTTTTATTATTTTTTTTTATTATTATCAAATTATATTATTATCACTATATTTACTCTCTATATTTTAGGTTTTTATGTCCAAAGTTGCTTATAAGTCAAATGATCGATAAACATATATGAGAAATTACGATGCCAAATTCAGATAAAAAATGTTAGAATTTATGTAAGACTATATATAATTTTATTTCAATCATAACCATCTGAATGCCATCAATAATAAATGGTTAAATTATTATAAATCCATAAAACTTAGAATTTTGTATAACATACATTAAACATGCCTAATTGACAACATTATTTAAAGAAAAGATTAAGAGACCGAGTCTCCGTTTATTTAGGTTGGTGGCTTAGTAGTAAGAGTTAAAGATTCTTTAAAACAATTCATATTTCAAATCATGACAAGAGATGGATTAAAGTAGAAATGGTTGAGAATAAATGAGCGTGTTAATCACCGTGCTTTTATAAGATTTTTTATATTGACTCGACTTATTTTTAATCATTTAACTAGAATAATCACAGATCGTGTGTCTCTTGTTCACGCATAACTGCATAAGCGAGTGCTATATATAAAGACGACTTCCTTCTTCATCAAAGATTAATTATATCTGGATTTAACGAATTAGGTTTCTTTTAATATGTGGCCACGTATTGGAAAGCAACTGTTTTCTTTAATTTTGCATTCACCAAAGTCATAGAAACAAATAATGCTGCTCCTTTTTTACCTCTTTTATTATTAAATTTATATTTTCACTATTTTGTATACGATGTGTTCATTCAAAGAGTAGATTAGTCAGATATATGTGCCTACCGGTCATCAACGGAGGCTTTATTGGTATATAATCTAGAAACTACCAGTTTATTTTAAATCTTTTTCACGTGTTTTATAATTCAATGATGTTTTTTTGTCTATGATCATTATTCATTAGTTCGTCCTTTGTTAAATGACATGAGTTAAAAAAAATACTTGTTACTGTTTAATATGAGTAGTCTTGGACTTCACTATGTTATATATCAAAGGATATTTTATCAAAATGATCAAATGGTTATCAATTTTCAACTGCAAGTATTCTAGTTATAGTTAGTTCATCCCTTCATTTTGTCCACTTTCGGCTAAAGATTCAACCGGCATATAAATATAGGAAATTCTACATGTCGCTAAGCAGGTAACTACTTGATGAGCGGGTCTTTTGCTGAGGACGAACCATGGTGTCGTCGGCTAAACCTGCATCTTCACTTAAAGTTGTAGGTTGAATAAGCTTGGAAACTGACGTGTCTTACAAGCTGGCTGACGTGTCATACGGGCTGTTTCAGCCTTCAACTTTACACGTGGCATGTTCTAAGCTAGCCACGTGTAAAATTTCTTATCTTTTTGTGCCATATGTGCGGGCTAAACCGTCTAAATTGTAGGCTGAAAATGAAGGGTTGAGATTGGTTGACATCTACACATATGTGATCTATACAATTGTATAAACTTGTTACAAAGAAAAAGAAAAGAAAAGAGAGGAAGTATAATATTCACTTTTTTATTTTTCATTTAATTTTTATAATAAACTGAATAACTTTAATTGATTCGATCCGATAGATTCTGTTTTATATGGGCCATGATTGAAGTTGGGCCGGCACAAAACTTTTAGCAACTTCCCAAATCCAACCCATTTCCTTTTATCTAATTTTCAGTTTGACCCATAAAGCATTCAATGGACTCATAAATAGGCCCAAATTAACCGGTCATAAGATCTTAGGATCAAGCTCAGGATCAGCATCTTAACAACCATACTGCAAAGTGCAAACACATATGCAACAAAAACCTTACAAGTAGACATCAAGAAACACAAAAAATATGCTCAAATCCTCAAGCGAAATGTGATTTATTGGTGGCTAACACTAGCAGGTTATGTTATTAAACAGACAAAAAGAATCAGTGTGTTGTACAAACAAAATACAAAACTTAGAGAGTGCTCTAAAGTCTAAAGAAGTCCCAAAATGATAATTATACAAGAAGTGGAGTTCTAGCATTTAAATAGGATGGATTATGGTTCCTACTAATCGGGAGATGAACATAAATGTCATGAACATCCGCTTTACATACCTCCCCTTTGTCTCTGTCGATAGCATAGCAAATATAAACCGTGTCAATAACATTGTCCAGCACGTGCACCAAAAACCCGAGAATCACCAGCACAACTACAAACGCCATTGCAGCTACAAAGTATGAATCTACGTCTAGTTCAGTTGCTGCCTTTAATATCACACAAACCTGTACCCATACCAGTGACAAAAGCCTCAGTACAAGTATACAAACAATCTAGGATATACTAAAAGGTCATACAAGTATAAATGCGCAATATGTCAACCCCACACGACCCATCATACACAAATTGCGATTTTTTTACCCGGACTATCTTGAAGCAGGATTAATAGATAATATAATGAGAAACTACTGACCACAATAGCATAAATGGCTGAGAGAACAAAGATGATTGCAGCCAAAAGACGCGTGGAAATAATCTCCACAACAACAGCTGAGAGAAGATTACGTCTTAGAAGTTCATAAGTCAACCTGGCAGAAGCACAATATGCTTCACCAGTTATAGCTGCAAAATTTATGGTGAACTTATTAAGAAACTCGAACGCTGATAAAAGGGCGTTGACACAGCATCTGAGAATGACGTTGATCATCCCACTTGCATCTTCATTTGCTGCAGTATCAACTGCACCACGCACTATCCGTACAACAGCAATCAACAATCCTGAGAAACATATTGTTCCAGAGGACGGGCCAAATGCATTTCTGAAAAAAGAAACATATAAAGTTACCATCTTGACAGTATCCCAACTTCAAATTAGTGATCCCTTATATATGATAGTGTAGAAGCTAACAAACAGTCAAACGAACAACAAAAGATACTCAATTGACTGATTGAGAAAGAAATACCTAAGAGAACTTCGTATACTCCGTTTGACCCTTGAATCATCTTTAGAGAAGTACCACTGAGCAATAGTCCCACTGATTACATAAACCTGTGCTTCCACCATTGCAGCAGCAGACCACAACGCCGTAAGGATCGCCAAAGCATAGTAAGCCGGAACCCAACTATCTTGTTTCCACTGGCAAACAATCTTCCCATGCCTTTCTCTAGGCACAATCTCCCCATTCAATCTCGCAAACACCAAGAACACGACGATAGGAACAAAATAAGCAATCAACCCCAAACTCATACCCGGAAGCACCCCAAACAACCCCAAGTTATTCGACAACGCATCAGCCGATACCCTAATGATCCTCACAGTCAACTCTACCCTACTCCAGTTAACCACAAATATCCACACAATCACCCCAATCACCAAAAGCACAAACACCAGCACTATGATCCTGTACCCCAAAGGAAACTTTTCGCTACAAGTTGAATTAACGGTACACGCAACGAACCAATACAAGTCTATGAAGATTGGAACCACAACAAAAAAGGGGAGTGAAATGTACACCAACTGTTTGGCGTAATGCTTAAGTGAAAAAAGCACAAACAAAGATATGGGTATGCTTAAAATCAACGTAACTACAACAGTCAGTATCAGATTCTTCAAAATATAACCAGAATCAGATCGTAAGAAGTTGAGAAACAACACACTATCCCCGATGCTACCGCCTTTGACGCAAGAATCAGTACGGATGTCATACACGAAAGCAGAAACAGAGGAAGGGGAATTAGGGTTTCGATTGACGGAAGCGAATATACCAAAGGCGAAAGTGGAGATGACGAAGAGGAGGAAGAGGAGAAGAAAGGGGATGTCTTTAATGGGTCGTGAGGAGTAATTGTAGGTGATTGTTGTTGGATAGTGGGATGATGATGATGGGTCTGATTCAGAGGGCGGTGGTGAGTGGTGGTGGTGGTGGAATTCATCGATGTAGGTTGAAATTAGGGGTTTTGATGGGGATTCGAAGGCGTCGGAGGATTTGCCGGTGGTGGTGGTGTCATCGGTGGTGGCCATGGTGGTTGTGAGCTGAGGTGAAGTGAAAAAGTCAATCTTGATTCATAGAAGACTTGGAGCTAAAACGAATCGAATATTGAAGATTATGCGGTTTTTTAGGGTTTGTTATGGATAAAGATTGAAAAGATATGCTTTGAATGTTTAAGCACATGGATCACATGGCTGATTGGATCTGGTTTATATACTTTAGCTTCCTATCATAATCAATGCCTTGTTTAAACCGGTTCAACCGCTCAAATTATCATAAAATAAACCGGTTCAAGCTGTTGTAAACTTGTAATCATCAAGATAAACAATAAAGACAACAAGATTAAAATTTGTGATAAAAGAACGTGTTTTTAAAAACAGATACTAGTTTGAGTTTAAATGATGATTTTACCCTCATATTACAAATGATATGATTTGGTATAGTTAACACTTAACAGTCATCCAAATAAAATGCATTGTTAGTTTGTTACAAGTCACTGCAAAGAGGGAACAAGTGCATAAAGAAGTATGCCAATGTTTTCTAAAGATGGAAATAATAATTAATAACAAGCTGTGATGAGAAAATAGATACAGATCAAATGTATTATCAGACTACTGAAAACACGAAAAATAAACACAACTGGTTTTGTAAAATCTAGCAATTGATGACTGTGTGATCGTCATGATTCAGATTCAGCTGCAGCGGTTGTAGTTTGTAATTCAACATCCCACTGGTTCTTTGGAATTTCGCCTGAATCAGCTATAACCACTTTTTTTCTGGGTTTACCACTGTAAGTACCGGCTCCGCCTTCAATTGCATAGACTGCATCCATTCCTTCAATAACTTTCCCAAAAACAACGTGTTCCCCGTCCAACCTGCAAATTCCTCAGAGAATATGCTACCATAAAACACTGAATTTGGAAGCAATAAATTTTTGCAGATGTATAAATACATACATACGTACTAAATTTTGTGACGATGATGTTATGATGACAAAAGAGAGATGCACACATGTATAATTGAACCAGTGATTTGAGGATGACGATGATAGTTGCTACCATCGTTTTTTGAGAACGAAATACTCCTTCCATCCCATGAAAATCCCAAAACTTGACTTGGGATTTTCAGCAAAGAACAAACAAAATCTTTAGACTGATATATATTTTCAATTTACTTGTAAAAGCATGTAAGTATCTTTAACTTGGACATTCTAAAAACAGAAATGTTGCAATTTTCCCATTATAGTAGCAACAAAAGTTTTAGGTAGAGGTGGTCTGTCGACCCATTCATGGATAATCGGGTTTATTTGGGTTATGCTTTGCCTCTAACAGGCCAAATGGGTGAACTTAACAAAAAAAAACTAACTATAGTGTATTCAAAATTCCCTAAAACGAATTCTAATCTTATTTTAGAAGTTATATTATCATTTTAAGAATAAAGTTCTCTAATCTTATTTAAAAAGTTAACAATGTGCGATATTCAAGGAAAAAAGAAATGACAAAAGATGTTGGCAGCCCAGCCCAACTCGTCTAGCCTCATTGGGTTGTGTCAAACCCATCCAATTTAACCTCCAATTCTAGGAAACTAGGAATTAGATGAGATCAGAACAGAAAATAATTCTGTTTCCCTTTTCTAGAGGAAGAAAGTTAATACATCACATTTAAAGTAAGACGATCAACCCGATCTATGAGAGGAGCTTCTTATTCATATTTCATTACAATTATTTTATGCTCTTCTAGATAATAGCTTAAATGAAATACATGAAGAAACCAGAAAATAAGTAAGAAATCAAGCCAAAAGATGTGAGATTCAAATACCATTAAGAGCAATATCAATGGATAAAATGACAGCAAGCTAACTAATGATTTATAGGCAGTGCGATGCTCACCAATAGGTCTTAACTGTGGTGATGAAGAACTGTGCACCATTAGAATCTGGTCCTGAATTCACCATGGCCACCATACCTGCAACAAGTGCAATCTTTAGAAGACAATAAAATATGACTTTTGTAAGCTTCTTAACTTCAAGAATAATGTAATAAAGCAGAGGACATTAATAGTAGGTAAAAACTCAAAACCTGCATGTGAATGCTTGATCTTAAAATTTTCATCGCGAAAGACTCCACCATAGATGGATTCATTCCCTCTCCCGTTACCATAGACGGTATCTCCACCTTGAATCATGAACCCAGGTATGATACGATGGAATGGTGTTCCCTTATAATGTAAGGGTTTACCACTGGCACCCTTGCCAAATTCCCCTAATCCCAAAAGAAAGATAAATTCATAATTTAAATATAAATAAATGCCTCTCTACCATTTTATAAACAACTATATGTGAAAGGCTGGAATATCAGTTACCTGTGCACAGAGCTCGAAAATTCTCTGCAAACACAAATAAAATGGATAAATATTTTATCTGATAAAGGCATTAGTTAGTTTCTCATGCTGTGTTATTCACTTAGTTTGATAACTCACACAATGACACAAAAACAAACGAATTAATGTGCGCATAGCCAAAGAGTTTACTTTAAATCCCCCATCTATAAAAATATGAAGTCAAACAGAAGATTGAAGGCTTACCGACAGTTTTTGGTACAACTTCACCATACAACCCAATAACAATTCTTCCTGCAATACAAGCATAAGGTAAGCACTTCAAACTACACATACAACCGCATTTTGAATACAAAACTTTTTTAATTCAAAGATGAGATTGAAAGGTTTTTCTACTTTAATGATAATGTGAATCATACACCATTCATAGAAACAAAGGACCATACCTAACCGTTGCTTATCTATGTCAACATCCAGAAATACTCTATGGGTAATTTCATGCACCTCTTCCACTGCATCTTCCTCCTAGCAGAAATCATATTACTTCCAACAGGTTAGTAAAAAATAACAACATGTATAGCAAACAACCACCTAAAATACTGTCGTATAGAATTTATTAGAAAGAATGCAAGTATAACCAACAGATAATAAAGGATTACAATTTATAATTTATATATTTTTTCATACATGGATTGTCATCCATCCTTAAAACATGCGCAAGCACGTTAATAAAGCCAATGATACAAAATTGATGTTCAGAGAGGCTTCTAAGGTCAATGATAAACCAGATGACGATGGAGAACATCAGGTATTACTCGCTTTACTACCTTCGACGAGTTCCAACTTAATTCTTACAAAAACAGTTTTTAAACCTCTGCCCTAAATCATATTAATTGACCATTATTGAAGCAAACCAGGTGTTAAATTGCAATTAGATGGTATGCATTAACAAATGTAAACATTTAACATCTTATCCGCTAAACAGTAGCAAATTCAAAGAAGAATTTAGTAACTTCCCCGACAAAAATCAAATCATCAATCCTCTAAAGCTAAGCAAACAGAACTTCACATGTTCAGTTCATAATTAACAGTTATTCCAAGTATAATTGAACAAATGATGCGTCATTTATATCCAGAAATCAAAACAAACCCTACGAATCCATTTTGTTCATAATAAATACATTCAAATGCAATTCAAGTCTAACAAATGCTCGTGTTAACAAGCGTATTACCAATTGAGAAGACGATGAGAAAGCGAGGAAGACGAAAACAAAAACGATGAAGAAGATAACAAGCGATCGCGGCCGTACTAGATTCGAGATCTCTCGACCCATATCTGACTCAGAATCCTCTTCTTTCTCATACATTCATCCAATCCTCAAATGAAACCCAAATGAATTCACAAATACGCAAGTATACTTGAAGATTAGCGAAACCCCCACCGATCACACTTGAAATAAGATCAGAAACAAGCAGCACCGTCAGTGGGATCGACACTACTTAATTGAAGCAATGTGTTGATTGTTTGATCCTCCGCTTCATGCGGTGATTAACAGATCTTGTGAAATTGATGGATCTGCTGTCGTTTTTGGGGGTTTTTGGTGTTTTAATTGGTGGTGTTGGTGGGATACAACGGTGATATGCTGATATGGTTTCGCACACCAGATGTTTGAGAGATTGTCATCGTTGACTATATGACACACAAGTCAGTCGATTTGTTGTTGTGGTCCCTAGGCCTTAAACCACATATTATCCGCTAACCTTCAATCTACACATGCTATAAGTTTAAGATCATTAGCAGATTTAATACCCATAAAGCTAATAATAATCTACGTGGTTTGAGTTGTGTATCATCGGTTTGAGTCGATTTAAGTAAAAATAACGTGAAACTTAATTATTAATTATATACTCTATATAAAGAGAGTCTTAGGTACAGCAAAATATTATGAATTTTGATATTAACCACAAAAGTTTTGGTTTTAACAATTGTAGCCATAATATTTTTGTGGTTTTATTTTTAGTCCTTTTTTATTTCAAGTTATTTTAGTAATTACAAATTATTTTTAATACCTATTTATGTAAATTGCATCATAAAATATGTAAAAACTAGCTTTAGTTCGATATGTTTGTTAAGTTCATTTTGTTATGTTGACGTTATTTATTTTTTTAGTTTGCTTGATTTTTTTGAGTTCAAAGTTGAAATGATAGCCATTAGTGTGTTTTTTTGTATTTAGATTTTCGTATTCAAATTCATTATGGACTTACCCGCGCATCGCGCGGAGGATCTTTTCTAGTTTATATAAATTGGATTGTTTGGGGTGTGCTCGTAACACCCAATATTATGTATATACCCAAAGATATTAATATCATCAGAGCTTATAGCTGCCGAACTTCATCCTTGTGAAATAGCTCTACCGATGTTATATGCTTATATACTCTTTCTCCTTTACTAGATTGTAGAACAATAAACTTCAAATTACATTCATTTGAAAAATATTTGTTAAAATATAATTATTTGCATAAAACCTTCTGATCACCTCTTAGGAGCCTCTCGCCCTAAGAATAATATATCTTTACAAATTTGAATGGAAAGTCTATAATGAAAGCAAATAAACTCGTATTCTGAGCTTGTTTTTATTTTTTATTTTTATTTTTCTTGTAAGACTTCATTCTGAGCTTGTTTTTTTACTTGAAAATAGCCTACTGACCATTTTCGACATTTTTATCGTTTTTTCCCTTATATTTCTTTTTATAAGTTCTAAAAATCATTCTCATACTTGGTCAAACTTTCGAACATCATACACAGTTGAGAAAATAGTTATATCGCTAATTCACTAATTGTATTGTATACTCGCTTAAACTTAACGCCTACTAGTTAACCTTAAATACATGGTTATTTACCTCTTACAGTAATTTCTAATTATTGATCTTTAATCAAAGGCAATATAGTATGTAGTGCATGAACAGTTGAAAGCGTGAAAATTGGTATGGAGTGGATGATCACTAGTTTCAATTGTGGTAGATGGTTGTTAAGTTGTACATGATGGATAGCAATGATCAAGAAGAAAAATTGTTCTCATAACATTAGTTTATGAAGGGTTTCATATAGGTTTCAAATCTATATCGCATTTGCGGATTCTTGACCCTTGATTATGGGTTTCATATTAGATTGGCATTTAATGTCACCGAAAAAAAGTTAATTTGCCAAAATGACATATGATGATTAGGGGACTTGCAAATCGCAATCTACAACAACCATAATGAAACAGTGTCTATGTCACACACCAAAAGAATAGTGTTTGAGTAACCAACCATAGGTGATAATCGACAAACCAGATTCTTGGCACAGCTTCGAAAGTGAAATCTTTCCTTTGAAGATCACTTTCAGTTATTTTCTTCGTCGTATTGGGACACTAGACAACATGTGACACTAAAATACAAGATTCTCACGGACCTCCAACTTCCTCTTCCCTACCTCTTCTATTCTACATCTCTACTGATTCTGATATGCAACCTGCAAATCCATCACGTAGTTAGTGCTAAAGCTAGATGCCCACTCAGCTAGATCAAGTTAAATGATCATGTAACTGAGGTCAAAATTCACTATAAGCTGAAGCAATGTGTAAGCTTACTAAAAGCTGAGTAGCTGAAGCAATGAGGTCAAAATTCACTGAAAGTGAAATGGTCAATGTGGAGCTCACCCAGATGACAATTTGCTAATCAAGATCATTACAGATATACCTTCTAAATGCTACTTTCTGTGATTATCAACCAGCTAATCAACTTACATTACAATCGTTGCAAGTTTACATTCAAATAATAAGTGGTTTACAGTTTACTGAAGATTATCATCAGCAGACTAGGGTGAGCCACAAATATACAAATTTTTCTTTGCTTTATACTTATTAACACTCATCCTAAAGAAGTAAAAATACTACCAACATATATGAAAAGATGAGTCATTACGTCTACGGTATCAGATCATCAAATTGACTATCTAAACAAATGTACACACGACAAGAAAATGCACAGTTCCGTCATCTTACCAAATAAACAAGAACCATACTCCAGCAACCGCGATATGACCATCACCCTGAAACCAAACATCAAACCAAGACACCAAGTCACTATGGCTCTTGTTAACAGTTAACACAACCATAAACCAACACACACACCAAACCAAACCGAATCATACCCGAGCGAAGACCAATGTGCATCATAGTCTTGTTCACCAGTGGCAAATCCGCACTCTCCTTCCTCGCTTCCAGCAGCTTCTCACTGTCGAACACCAATTCAATACATGTTAAATCTTTATCAGCAAACATCATAACAACTGCAATCATAAGTCATAACTGATTGATCATAATATCATAATCTACCTTGTGTATGGTAATGGGCAGAAGATGATCATATAATCAGCACCTGCACATGTGAAAGTGCTGGTTTTATCATCATACGCATAGCTGTACGAACGTGGGCACACATGTTTAAAATACGCCGAATATTCCGTCGGAGGGCACGTCTCCGGCGTATTATACCCTTCACTACAGCAAAACCTCGGCTCCCCAAACGCCTCACACGCGCTCTTACACGCCACCACGCTCCGCCCTCCGCCCCCACGCGCCACCCTAAGCGCCGCTGGGCAACGGCGGTTCAAATCCACCAAACAACCAGTAGAACTGCACCCACCGCTCTTACCATCCCTCGGAATCACCAACATCGGGAGATTATACCCATCGACCAAGCTGACGTCGTAGAAGTCCAACCCTTGGTCGCCGTTGAGCGTGAACTCCGCCAGCGTCGCCGGCGGTTCGGCGCCGCGGCCGTCGCACGGCACCTTGCCGGAGCCGCAATCGGCGGTGGCACAGGTCAACTTTCCGGTGGAGTCCGTCGTACATTCGGTTCGACCCCATATCCGACCCGACCATGAAACGGGTACCCGTAGGGTTCGTGATTTGCCGGGGGTTAGGGTGAATCCGGTGGGGTTAAGCACGGTTCTATCGGCTCCAGTGAGGATCCCTGGCCATACGGTGTGACGGCACCTATTGACGATCTTGAAGGTCGTTGATTGGACCACTGTAATCATTGAATAAGAGGGATTAAGGTGAGTAAATTGATGATGGAATTGGGGATTAGTGTTGGGAAGAGGAGATTACCTGTGAATGATGAAAATGTGAAGATTAAGGTGAAGATGATGTGAAGACGATGATGATGATGATGATGATCCATTGGGGATTTTGATTAATGGTGGATTGAGTAAAGCTGAAAGGGGAAGATTGTAGAAAAAGCAGAGGTTTCTGCTGATTTTGCGATTTCGATTGGGGTTTTGTGATGATCTTCAATTCTTTTTTCCCACCAAAATATTATTTTATTTTAATTATTAGACGTTTTTAGGCTTTATTGGATCCTAATTTTGAATATTCAGATATTTTTATTTCGGAATTTGTTTTGATAATTGGAATTTGTTTTGATAATGCTTTGGTTTGTTTAGCTGAATCTAACCTATAAATATCTTTTTAACAGTAAAAAACCAGAAATTGACCTAACATTACACTCTATTGAGTTCAAATTTCGGAAGATAAAAGTGGATATGAGTTTATTTTATTCGCTTTAACCGGTGTCATCTTCAAAATATTATTAGTGTTTTGTGATAATTTGTCTTGCGTTAATACTAAAAATGAACCCTTTTAAAACATGTGTTTATGAAGAGATTGAGTCTGAGGACTTACTAAAATTGTTTTTTTTTTTCTTTTTTTGGGTTATTGGACAACTATCTAGAATATATAGTTACAAATAAGATGATATTTTGTTTATGTATGTTAATTGATTAGTGATACTTGGAAAAGAAGAAAAAAACTTTTAGACCTTTTTTAAAACATGAGTCATTTATAATCGTCCACCCAACGCATTTTTAAGTACAACTCTGACACAATACTAATTATGTTGATCCATCTGTAGGGATGAAAACAACACAATTTTAAGACTTGTTTGGTTAATCACGTACTGGATTGTAAAATTGTATCATATATCCATTATCTTGGTTGTTGTGTTTGTAGATCTGCTCGTTGGTATTAAGTACTATGTTTATAACTAATGTTGTTATGCATGTAAACAAAACATACACAAACAATAAACATACAAATTTCTTGTTTCTCAACGTTTATTACAATTGTAAACGTATTCGTCTCTATTTATGTTAATTCATTAATGCTTTAAACAAACATCTCACAGTTGTAAACATACATAAACACATACAAATAAACATAACCAAACACCAACTAAGAGTAAACATAAATACATAAGCATATGATAATAATACATAATCATAATCATTAACTAAAAGGCCTATGGCTCAATGATATAAACGTGTATTTATAGTGTATATTTTTAAAAAGTTTGAAGGTTCAAGTTTAATTGTAAAGAAGTGATATAGATTTAGGAGAAAATTTATGATGTACGAGTTTGACGTTAAATAGATACAAAATCATTAAATTAAAATTTTAAGAACGGGTCGACATCAAATTGATAAATTGATAGGTCAAGAGATCGAGAGAATTGATGATAAAGTGATATGTTAAAAGACTAAATGAATGATTTGATATTCTTACAAAATTATACTTAAAAGGTTATAAAATATATAGATTATTCAGGCATTTGTCTCTGAATGATTTAGTATTATACTAATGCTAAATGGTTAAGAAGTTTAATGCTGAATGAGTAAAACTTCTTATATTATCATTTGTCTAACATTTACATTTAAATAATTAAACGATATATTAACATTAATGGTTCAAACTTATTAATGATTCAACACTAATGATTTAAACCTTTTATTAATTCAATACTTAATCATTTAAAAATTATCACACAACTCCTAAGATTTATACTAATACTGAATAATTAATACATTTTATCGAAATTAATCAGACATTTTTATTTTAATAATTCAACAATATACTACCAGTTAATAATTTAAACATCCTATTAGTTCAATACTTACTCATTTAAAAATTACCAGGTCTCTCGTCACACTCAAAAGACCAAACTAAAAAACAAAAAGTTAAGCCCGTTTTCACATTAAGAGAGCAGTGTTCGATGCAGATGTAACATCGCCCGCGCCCACTCCCAACAAAGTATATCAAATAACTACAATGAGTCGATAACATCTATATGAGATGTTCCATATTGTACCATTTCAGTGTCCAAAACTATCCAAATCGAAATTCAAAAATTCACCAACAAAACGTCACAAACACATTCATCACTCCCCATTATCTTTCATTTTCCTGTATCCCACGTAACCTAAAACAGTAGAATTTCACTCGCCACAAAAGCTGAACCGTTCAATGACCAAAAATCATCATCAACAAACTTTATCATCCAACACAGAGATCTTTAAAGTTTAGAGTAACCCCTTAGTTTTTTCTTTCATTAATGCTCCCAATATGTATACACAAGAAGAACAAGTCTCCACTGAGAAACATATACTGCAGCTGAATACTTAAACCCTAAAACTTCTAATTAAACCACAACCAAAACCCTAATTCAAACGGTGACCATACATTACCAAAAGCAAACATAAATTTGGTTCACCACCAACTGATTCAGATTCATCAACATAAAAACCAAAAAGATAAAGTAAACGATATGAATGCAAAGAGAATGTGAGTAGATCGGTAGACACATTTTACCCTTTAGCATCCACCATCAACAGTAGCAGATCAACGGTTGTTAGATGTAGGGCACTCTCTAGCGAAATGCCCATCCTCACCGCAGTTGTAGCAGCCTCCGCCACCGCCACCGCCTCCGCCACGACCACCACCGTATCCTCCACCACCACCACCACCGCCATACCTACCTCCACCGCCACCACCGTTCTGAGTACATTCCCTCGCCATATGTCCACTCTCACCACACTTAAAGCAACCGTTACCGTTACCACCACCTCCACCTCCGTAACCACCTCCGCCACGACTACCACCGTTATAACCACCACCTCCACCTCCTCCGTAACGATCTCCACCGCCTCCGTAACGATTACCTCCTCCGCCTCCGTACCGATCACCACCACCGCCTCCGTACCGATCACCACCACCGCCTCCGTAACGATCACCTCCACCGCCTCCGTAACGATCACCACCACCGCCTCCGTAACGATCTCCACCGCCTCCGCCACCGCGAGTGCTTCCTTGCACAGGGCCTTCATTAGGTCCAGTAACATCCGTCGCCTTCGTACGGCCATCAGATCCGGTCTCCACCACATACTCCACCGTCTCACCGTCACCAAGGCTGCGGAATCCGTCGCTCCTGATGGACGACTGATGTACAAAGAGCTCTTCACCACCGTCCTCCGGCGTGATGAAACCGAATCCTTTGGTGTCATTGAACCACTTGACGGTGCCGGATTTCCTACCGCCGTCGACCTCCATTGTTGAATCGATGAGAAAACCTGCAAACCCTAGAATCGAACAACAGAAGAGAAGAGAAGAGACCCTACTTTGTGTATAGAAAGAAGGAATGTGTTTTGGTTGTGGCTCACGCGCGCATAAATAGAGTAAAAGTTGTTGATTAGGGATAAGATTGGCAATATAAGAATGCCATGTCATCGGTTGGAATGAAGTTTTGAAAATATGACCGTAGGATATTTGATCTCGGTGTTTGTCATTTTCAATGGTATCCAACGGCTGAGATGCTTTTCAAAGGAGATTCATGTTGGTTGTGGAATGTAGATTTTTGTTTCTCCAAATTTCAAATTTAAAACTCAAAATATAAGTTAAATTTATCAAATAAGACAATATTAAAGATTTTTTAAAAAAAATAAAGTATTTAGGGAGAGAAAAATAACAAAAGGGGTAAATCTTGACCCGTTGTGATATTAAAAGATTCCGTCCCTGTCAGGGACGGGTTCTACTTCTGATGTGACCGCCCATGTGACCATCTCACTCAAAATGACCCTTTTGAGAACTCGCCCTTGGCAAGGGCGTGTTCTCAAAATCCTTTATTTTATTTATCTAATTTAAGTCAGGTGTTGCTATTGGGTCGGTCATCTGGTTTATTTTATTATGGTTATTAATGTGTTAACACGAATGAATACGAATACTTGATGAGATTATATTTTTGTTTACGTTTATGTGTTAACAAAATATCATGTTTAAGCTTGTGTTTTAAGTTCATTTATTAACAAAATAACATATTAAGAATGAATACGAATACTTGATGAGCTCATATTTTTGTTCACGTTTATGCATTAACAAAATAACATGTTTAAGTTCGTGTTTTAAGTTCATTTGTTAACAAAATAACATGTTAAGAATGAACACGAATACTTGATGAGCTCATATTTTTGTTCACGTTTATGCATTAACAAAATAACATGTTTAAGTTCGTGTTTTAAGTTCATTTGTTAACAAAATAACATGTTTAAATAACATATTTGTTAACAAAAGAACATGTTCAAAGACGTATATCTCTATCTAAAGAATATTAAGTTCAAGTCTCAATTAAAAACATCTTATAAAACTAAATTTTTAAGATAAGTAACTGAAATATTATCAACCATCTCTCTAAAAACTTTGTGTTTTTTTTTAATTTCATACATCTATAATTGAATTTTTTTGAATTATAAGGTTAAATAAAACTACTTATATGTTTGTATTTTATAATAAAATTGTATTATATAATTTATAGATAAAAAATTATATAATTAAGAAGGTAAAATACATCACTAAAAATATAAAAAATAACATCTAACAAGTGTCATCGTTATCGTTTGTTGCTTCATCGTTTAAGTCGAACGGGCAAGGAGATAGATTAAAAAACTGATCAACACATTGAGTTGTATTTTGAAATTGATGGTAATAAGGTAACGGAGAAGAATTGTGAAATGATTGTTGATAACTAGTATCAGGGCTGTGATAAGGATTTGACGGTCCTACTTCTCCGAAATTATGGATCCCCATTTGACTAAAATGTGAAAACTAAGTAGTTGAGGTACCACTATAAAAAAAATTTGGTTGCCCGCTTGGCTTAAAAAGGGGGAGTCGAACTGTTGTTTTGTGAAATCCCTTTGTTCTGTCATATTCAGTCGCACAATATGTAAGGCCCCGTTCCCGAGACGCTTACAGCTGGATCCTCATCGTACATAAAACATATAAATTACCTTTATATTATGAAAATATTGCAGCAGAAACATAAAAATAACTTTTCATAACATTAAATGTGCTTTTGCAAGTTAATACAAACGTCCATTTCAAAATATCGTTCGTTCGCATTACAATGCAAAAACATTAACAAAAGAATGTCATCCAAAAGAGCTGAGTAGCCGCCTCGTGCCATCCTCAACAACTATTACTTGCCAACTGGAAATACATCAAAGTCAGCGTTGCTGAGTGAGTTCTAGTCATATAAAATAAAACATACTTTTCTTTCATGCGATCATACATCATACGTACACATAAATAATAGTTATATTATCTTCTTCATTTGTTCATTCATCTTATGTCTTTTCTTGCGCATCGGATATCTTCCGTACCAATACCATATGCTACACCCCGAACTATTTAGCTACTAGGCCGA
>BJCM01227866.1:0-22331 GCA_018326385.1 Flaveria bidentis
CTAACTCAATCTTGGCAACTAGAAGATCAAGATCGACGAGAAACTTTTATGTGTGCTTTAATAGTGCCATTATCTGTCTCCTTGAATATGGAAGAACATTTAGAAGCATATCATTTAGGTCTTGTAGATGATTCTTAATGCCTACAGTTGACATTTCTATAGTAAGTTGCACAAATCTGTTTATCATTTGGTTTATTGTCTCTCTAGAAAAATGCTAAAACAACTCAAGTTGCATTTTCAGTTTTTTCTTTTTAAGATCCTGAATCTCTTTGCCCCCTTCACAGATAATTTTAAGGCTTTTTACATAGTGTAGCAAGTTTGGTAACCTCAAGCCTGGTTAATACCTCCAAAGGTAAACCTTTACACATAAGAGAGTAGACTTTTATATCATTCTTTACTTTCTTTAGATCATCATCATGTAGACCATCTTCTGAATAAAGATCTTGAGAGTCTTTGGTGTACACAATTCCTCTATCAGAGCCATCCGATATAATAGGAATATGTGGTCTTTTCTTTATTGATTTCCAAATATCAGTATGAATAGAGTTTAGATGGTGTTTCAGTTTGAGAGACCAGTTCAGCCTTGTTCTTCAACATAGGAACCCTTTTATCAAAATCTTCAGACTTAAACATTATAAGATTTAAATTTTAAAAAATAAACTATTTTTTTGTTTTAATGTATAAATTGAAACAAAGAAATGACAATTGTTTTTTGGATTTTACTTTTTAGAAAATTTTCAAGTGTTGAATGAAAAGTCTGAATTCTGATGCGCATGAATAGTTGTGAAACTCCCTCTTTGAACTAGAACACCTAAGGAAATGACTTAGTAGAAATTTAAAATGCCCAAGTGAACATGCGCCTGAACAATGGTGAAACGCCCAAATAGTTGTCAAACGCCTGAACAATTATCAAGTTTCCATACAGTTGTCAAGCGTCCAAACAGTTGTCAAACGCTTGGGAACTTGATCAAAATTTCTTAAATTTCAACCTAAAGTGCCCAAAAAGTCTTCAAATGCCTAGGATTCTTAGTTTCAAAAATGTCCAAATAGTGCTAAAACATCCACATAGTGTCAAAACATCCAAATCTGAAATGCTTATTTAGTGTTGATGCGCCTCTAAACAGTTGTTATGCTCCTAAACACTTATGTGAATTTCAGATGATTTTAACGCTCCAAACGCCTAATTCATCATGTTCATAACAACTTGATCTTATTAAATTCTTCAAAACTTGATTAATTGATTTGAAAACTTCAATCAGGTAGTATATACACCGATAATCAATCTTTAATCATCAATTCTCTCAATTAACAACAATAAATCTGAATTTCTGTTTGAATTTGAGTTCGAGTACGAAGAACACTTTTGCACACAAATCTAATGAAAATTCAGATCTAAATGTGTGAAATCACTCAATTGTGATTCAATTCATGTTTCTAATGATGAAACATAACTGAAATCAACAATTAATTCATCAATTTCTATCACACACAGATTCAAGTTATTCACACTGCTGAAAAGTTGATTTTAAGCTCCAAATCAGTAAACCCAAGGCTTTGACACTATTTGGTAAGTTCAAATGTATCAATCTGTGTTGATTTTATGATGCAATTATCAATTATATGAACAATGTAATCAAACAAATGCAATTACTTCAAAATTCATAAAAATTCATTGAGAGTAACTCAAACGGATATAATGTACAATAGGTGAGTTCTAACAATATTCTCTAAAGTCTATCTGCATAAAAATACATAATATCCTATTTATACCAAACAATGAAAACTAAGGAACATATATTTACAAAATAAGTCCCTAGACTATGACAAGAACAAAATATAAAGACTAAATGCTAATCTTGAAGATCTCCAACACCTAAGTTTTTCCTCATGCGCCTAAGTTAGGCCCATGCACCTGTATAGTAATATGTGCCTAAGTCCCCCAAATGCGTTTTTACCCCATGCACCCAAGTGTTCATGCACCTAAGTAAGGCTCATGCGCTTGCATAGTGCTCATGCGCCTAAGTTTTCATACGCACGAATAGTTATCATGCGCGTGCATAGTTCTCATGCCCCTAAAAGCCCAAGAAAATATTCTAAAATTTTAGGAAAAATGATTTTTAGGCTAAGACTAGGAATGTTTTTGGTGATGATGTTTGTTGATGTTATGCTTGTTTTGGGCTTGTTTTGTTATGTTCCTTCGTGCGTATTGTTACGTGGCTTTACGTGAGTGTTTATGCCTTTGTAAGAGAATTATTATATAACGAAGCCAAATATTTAATGATAATGAAAAGTGGAACATAAAGAATGAATGAAAGTCTTACAAGCAAAATGAAAGGCAGTTCACAACTCATTGAGGAGTTGTTAGCTCAACTGTGTGTGGTTTAGCTATCCTATGAGGGTGCACATATGGGTCTAAATCTTGTGATTGACCAAATATATGGGACCCCTGTTGCTTGCCCCAGATACTGAAGTAGGCTTCATGCACAATGTTAGGGGTTTATTTAAAGACTTCAGCCTATTACTAGGTTCGTGCACAATGTTCGGGGTATAGCACATGGCATTGGTCCAAATGAAAATGAAAGATAATGATGAATGAACGAAGCATACGATGCGTACTAAAAGAATAAGGATGAAAGATAATAATAATTATTATCTATGTGTACGTATGATGTGTGTTCACATGCAAAATTAAAGGAATAAGTTTTAAACGAAAGTAAAGTATTTTTATTATTTTAAAACTAGAACTCACTTAACAACAATGACCTTTATACACTTTCAGTTGCCAAGTAATTGTTGTTGAGGGTGTTACGTGGGAGGATCCACTTGGCGAATAAAGGACTGACATCCATTTTATGCAGAAATGATATTTTTGTGATGTAATGCAATTAAATGTTATCTTGTAATTTTCGAACAACGATGTATTTTTTGGCAAAAGTAATTATTAATGCATGAAATGGTTCCTGTTAAATTATTCTACTGCAACGTTTTATGAATTATAATGTGTTTTAATTATAATATGTGATGATTGTCCGACTGTAAATTTTCTGGGAACGGGGCCTTACGTTCACTTAAAAGCAAGTTAGGCACTTACTAACATACTCAGCCATATCACGCTTCATCCCTAGCAAGCAGTAATGCTTTATCAAATCATGGTACATCTTCGTAGGACTGAGATGAACAAAATATCGAGTTTTATGAGCCTTATCCATAATCTTTCCTATCAATATCGATAGCAAAAGTTCTACATTCACCAAGATACGGTCCAAACACGAAAGGAATTTCCCCTAATTTTTTTGTCCCTTCATTCTCTCAATTGATCCTATCATCCTTTAATGCCTCATCTATAAAGTTCATAATCTGCCATATAACATCAAGTGTCATAATCAACTGATTAACGTTCACTTGATTTAGCTCAGGCCATTCATTTTGACTAAGGCATGAGCAACCACGATAGTTTTACTCGGGTGGTAGTGAATTTCACTATCGTAGTCTTTTATCAACTCTAATCACCTTCTATGCCTCATATTAAGATCCTTTTGTTCGAAGAAAGTACTCCAAACTCTTTTCATTGGTAAAAATGGTGGACTTGGTTCCATACAAGTAATGTGTCCAAATCATTAATGCCAAGACCATAGCTGCCAAGTTCAAATCATGAGTAGGATATTTGACTTCATGAATCTTCAACTGCCTAGAAACATAGGCTATAATCTTTCCTCATAGCTTCAACACACAACCTAAGCCTGAAACGAGGCATCTAAATACACCACCAAATTATCATTCACATTTGGTAATGTTTAGACAAGAACTTGAGTTGACCTCGTATTCAATTCTTGAAATGCATTATCTTGATTTAGACCACATTCAAACATCATGTTGATTTGATTGTCGAGACTCGATCAAAATCAAGTTATTATATCGGTCTTAGCCACCTTTATTGTGTAAGAGTAAGCAAGGTCGTCTCCACAGGGAATATGTGGATAGTGTTTAACAATAAGACTCAATTAACGTAAAGACACGAACTTTGTAACTAAAAATTGAAACTTTAGAATGAACAAATGATCATAATTGCATAAAGCAAAAAACTTTGAAACTAATTTGTTTGAATATTAAGAAACAAACACTATCGGGTTTCAAGTTCTAAAAGTTCAATGGTTTGTTAAATATATTTTAGGGTTTCATAACACGACTCAAGATACTGGCCTTTATTGAAGTGATGACCAAAAAACAATATTTTAAGACGCGTTCAATCACAAAGTCATCAATCATCGATATCACATTATCTACTTTTCTCAATGAGCTAACGATGCAAGTAAACCGAAAGTTGATGATAAAGCAAATAACTTTGTTTATAAACAAATCATTTAACTCAATCAAAACCTCAAGTAGATTCAATCACAAAGTGTTTAACATCAACCCTAAATGTAACTAATCATCTCACTTGATAAGAACTCTCCACCCCAAAGCAATCACCCAAACTTAGCCATGCATTGTCTTTATTAAATCTTTGATCTTTACTTGATGATGATTAATGATGATTGTTATGATGTATTGGGAAGCTTGGAACACCAAAAAGATACCTTCAAAACACTTGCATTCCTCTGGAAAAAAGTTCTACTTCAAATTGGAGTTGTTGATATTTAAATATATTGAAATTCCACAATAATAGGAGTTTGTTAGGGAACCGACGTATTATACACCCACATGGGCGTATCATACGCCCACCCCTGATTTCAGATGCCCAACTTTTTGAAATTTTTGTCAAACACGCCCACAAATACACCTACCATACGCCGACCGGTGTATGATATGCCCATACTCGGCGTATCATACGCCAAACTAGGGTTTGTGGGCCATTTTGTGTAACTTCTTTTATTTGCAACTTCACCCCTTGTACTTCCTTCTATTGCTTCTTTTCTTCTAGAATATGCATCCTTTATCTGTAAATCGGTATAAACCAAAACACACACAACTTAACCTATTCCATGATAATCAAAACATAATTACAAGTAATTAGACTAATTAAACATTGGATTATTGACGTGTGATCACATTCCCACACTTGACCTTTTGTTTGTCCTCATACAAACTTATTTGCACACTTCTCCCTGAGCAAGCACACATGCCATATTATCACTACCTTGAAGAATTAAGATCCCAAGACATGTTTAGTTTTCAACTTCATGATGTAATATTCACAACCCAATCCTTCAATACTATTCACATTCGAAATCTTTGGTTGGCATATACTCACCTTTTGCTTCAAACATTCATGTATTCACATTCCTCAAAATAAACACTCCTCACGGTTTATTTTATGGACTAGTGATGATATACTAGTGTTTATGGAGCTCTCAAACCACGAATGCACATACTAATCATAAGCTTGTATATTAATAACATTGCCACCAATTGACATAATATAATACAAAAATCAAGAGGTCTTTCTTTAGTGGTAATGTTAGGCTAGGGTTCAAGTTAGATTGAAAGGGATTTTTTAGTGGGTAACGAAGAAAGAAATCCAACTTAAACATAATAGATGTCTTGTTTGTCCATCTAACTCTTCTACTTGCACTACTTGTAACAACTTCTCACACTATTTTTGTTTCTTCATATTATGGTAATTTTGTTCTCATATTTAAATTTTCTTCTATTTTCTCTTTTTTTTCAAGAATAAAACTACTATTATTGAACTACCATTGACATGACTCTTCCAAATATGTTATTGATTGGACTTTATCCTAAAGGTTTCAAAAAAGGCTAAGGCTTTTAGGTTTATTGTTTTGGCTTTGAAAAGACAAATTGGGGCTCAAAATTGTATCTATAAGAAGATTTTTTTAGTATGGAATTGAAAAGAAAGGTTTAAACAAATGGATTAATCCTAATGCCTCTATCATATTTATGCACACACTAGTCTATGATCTTGATATGTATCGATTACACAAGTTCTAACTCAGATGCACACCATGGGTTCCCTCTTTAAGCAAAGAAGTAACGTAACTCATAGTATACTATGTTATCTACAATTTGTTTTTTACACTACCTAGGACATTCACCTACTTTTATGAAGATACATGATTAGGATGCATTACTCAATTATCAAAACAAACATGCCAAGGGATCCATAAGTGCACAAACTTGTAACAATTAACCATGTATGAAAAATTTGAGTTCCATGTACACTTGAGTTCACTTAGAAGGTTTTTCAAAGTTGTTCACTTTTTCAATTTTTCAAAAAGCTCAAAATTTCCAAGTTAGTTCCCCTGTATCCCCGTACTTGAGATACGTTATCCTCAATGTATGGTAGTTAAATCCCATGACAAAAAATACCACAAGTGTAAGTTCTTTCCTTTATCATTCAAAGTTCCCAAACCAAGTCTTCCTCTTATTCATCAATCATGTAGTTATTACAGTGATTTAATATGTTGTCTCAATCACACACACACAATATTATTCATAGCTAGCAGGGATAAAGCACATGGACCTGACCAGTACACTCGATCAGCAAGTGCCACGATGATACCTACTAGGCTTGTCATAAGGATCATCAACTTATGATGGTGGTAGTGATGGCCCGAACCATTCGGTCATCAAGTTCTACCTCAGTTGGAAGTTGTATGGATCTGTGGTTCCTTCGGCTAGTGGCTCATGTGGCTATAAGTGAACCCACTGGGATGGTTGTGAAGCCGGATACGGGCAGATTGCTTGGCCATCATAAACCCCTGTTTGGCTCCATTCTGTCTCTCTTGGATATGGAATGTACTCCCTTCTTGCGTAGAAATCATGATAATAACTTTGTTGAGTTAGAATGTTGTACCTTTGGATAGGAATAGTTTATGCTGGTACTCCTAATTTCTGGCATATAGATTTTGCCTTTCCATTGCATCCCGCTACAACGCTATCGCTTCATCATGCCTATCTCTTGCGAATATTGATTCCCGGTTGGTCATGTCACACTAATATCGAGCGATTGCAGACCATTGCCCATAATCAGGTGTCCTCATGCCTCTCATCCTTGCTTCAACTATCGGTGCTTCAGATTTCCTTTTAATGGGAATGGGTGTGTGTTCTGAACCATCCCATTGGTAAGTGAATCCTTCATCTTCCTCATCATCTCTCTCCTCAGCTTCCTCATCATCCCCATAAGTACTTCTTTAATGCCCTTATCGCTCACCTGGTCTTAGAGGTGGAGCATTTGGTCTCCTCCCTATAAGTACTTCTTTAGTGCCCTTATCCTTTAACATGACTTAAGTGTTGGTCTTCTTGTAGTACCACGATAGTTTGATGAAATTTTCAACCATGAAGAACTTGTGTGGCTTGACAATATAGTGAGTATTTTTTCCCAACACTCCTTATGCCCTCATAAGGGTTGTAATGAGTCGGCTGTGAAGAGTCATCTTCTTATCTGCACTTTCTTTGCTATTCGAAACATTAAGTATGACCAAGTGTCTTAACGAGGGCATCCTCTTTCCTGTCAACAAGGTATGGATTATATAAGCATCTATCTTCCTTATGGTGTTCTTATCACCTAATTTTGGGATGATGTTGAACATGCTGATCATGTTTAGGATCTTTGTAATGATATGCATTTGGGTCCCTACGAACGACCCCTGGTATTGTCCACGAACATGTCTTCCAAAATGGCCATGTCTTCTTGAGAGACAAACTCACTATTCCATATGATTGCTTCAATTGGGTATTCATTTTTGAAACCTGAAGTGAGCAAGGATTTGGTGGTTTATTCAGATGCGTCATACTCGGGGTTGGGATGTGTGTTGATGCAGCGAGGAAAGGTTATGGCTTACACATCCCAACAACTGAAAGTTTATGAGGTCAATTATCCTACTCATGACTTGGAGCTAGCAATTGTGGTCTTTGCATTAAAGATTTGGAGACGCTACCTGTACGGGACAAAGTGCACTATCTTCACTGACCACAAGAGCTTGTAGTACTTCTTCGAGCAGGACTTGAACATGAGGCAGAGGCGATGGTTGGAGCACATAAAGGATTTTTATTGTGAGATCCATTACCATCCGGGCAAGGCCATGGTGGTGGATACCCTTAGTCGAAAGGAGTGACCCGAGCTGCGTCTGGTGAAATCTTATCAGTTGATTATGATCTCCGATGTGGTGAAGCAGGTCAAGGAGTTTCAAGATTAAGCATTGAAGGAAAATCGTCTTAACTCTAAAAGAATAAGAGATCTAGTCGCGGAGTTGGGTGAAAACACACTCGGTGTTAGAACCCGATTCAAACAGATGTGGATTCCTCATTATAGGGATCTAAGTGTGAAGATCATGGATGAAGCTCATAAGACTCGATACTCTATACATCCCGGTGCTACAAAGATGTATCAAGACATGAAGAAAGATTATTGGTGGCCGGGTTTGAACACGATGCAGCGGAGTATGTGAGTAAGTGCCTTACTTGTTTACAAGTAAGGCTGAGCATTAGAAGCCATACGGGATGATCTAACCATTGGATATACCGGAGTGGAAGTGGGAGCATATCAGCATGGATTTTATTATGAAGTTACCACGTACCACGGAAGGGTATGAAGTTATATGGGTGATAGTTGATTGTCTAACCAAGAGTGCTCACTTCCTACCAATCCGAGAGACATATTCATCCGAGAGGTTGGCGGATTTGTTCATCAAAGAGATTGTAACTCATCATGGTGTGCCAATGTCTATTGTGTCTTATCGTGACACCCGGTTTACATCTTAATATTGGAAGAAGATCCATGATACGATGGGGAAGAGGTTACATAACATCACGACTTATCATCCTCATACAAATGGTTAGTTGGAGAGAACTATTCAGATTCTAGAAGATATGCTTCAGGCATGCATCATCGATTTTGGAGGAATTTGAGATGATCACTTACCGTTACCTGAGTTCTCATACAAAAATTGTTATCATGCCAGTATTGGCATGCCCCCTTATGAGATGCTATAGGGTAAGAGACGTAGAACACCAGTTTGTTGGGGTGATATTGGTTAGAAGAAGTTGGGAAGTATCGAAATGATAAAGGCTACGACAGAGAAGCTCGAAAATATCAAAGCCTTCATGAAGGCAGCCAAGGATAGGCACGAGTCGTATGCTGATAAATGATGTACACCGATTGAGTTCTAGGTGGGTGACAGGGTTATGTTAAAAGTGTCACCTAGGAAAGGTATCATTTGGTTTAGGATGCGGGTCAAGTTCAGCCCAAGGTACATAGGACCTTTCTGAATCATTACTCGAGTAGGAGATGTGGCCTATAGGTTGGAGTTACCCGATTAGTTAAGTGGAATTCACCTGAAATTCCATGTATCTCATTTGAGAAAGTGTTTAGCTGACAAAGGTATAGTTGTACCACTGGAAGATATCGAGGTAGATGAACGGCTCAATTATGTGGAGCAGCCAGTGGCGATCATTGATCATAAGGAGAAACAGTTAAGGAATAAAGTGGTTCCTTTAGTTCATGTATAGTGGAAGTACAGGAAGGGTTCTGAGTCTAAATGGGAGACTAAATAAGAGATGAGGCAACACTACCCACAATAGGTTTCAGGGATGAAACCTATATAAGGGGGGTGGACTTGTAATACTTGGATATTTTAATAAAGACGAGAAAGAAAGAATAAAAGCGAAGAAAACGAAAGAAACATAATTTAACCTAAGTTGAGGGGTTAAAAGTGTCAAAGAAGACAAAAGTTTCAAAAAGTGGGTGTACAAGGTGGCATGGCTGCCCATGTTGTTTAAACACACACTTTTCATTTGTTTTTTTTCAAGAGAGAGAAAGAGCAGAGCTTGGGTTTAAAGAAGAACAAGAAGGAATTTGAATTCAGGTAATAATTCGTGATTTTAAGATGTTCTGGACCAGCCTATGCCTCAGTTATTTGTTTATGTGTGTTTGGTTGTGTGATTTTGGTGGGTTTTTAGGTGTTGAACTCAATTGCAAACGAGTTTGAAGAAGTCTTACTCGAAGGTTGTCAAAGGTGAGTTCTAGAACCCCCCTCATTACTTGTTTTCTACGATTTTTGGGCAGGGAATGCATGATTTTACGCTTTTATTTATGTGGGTGTTACACCCGTATGTATGTGTATGTGAGTATGCGGGTGGGTGATGATTTTAGGTGTTTTGATTGGTGTTATGTTCTTGTTATGACGATTAGAATGTAAGAAATGAGCTTAGAACATGTTAGTCTGATGATTGGGACAGAATTATGATAATTTTAGTGTATGTTAGTTGCCTTTGTGCCTGGATTGGTCCATGTGCCTAATGATCATAACTACTTGTCCCATGCGCCCAAAACCCCATGTGCCCCAATAGTGGCTATGCACCTGGAAAAGGAAAATTTTGGCTAAGTACCCAGACGCCTAGAATTCCCATGTGCCTAGGCATTCATGCGCCCAAATAGTTCCCATGCGTCCGAATGTTTCCCATGCACCTAAGTATTCCCCATGCGCCTAAAAGGTTACACGCCTGCATAGTGCTCAAGCACCTATGCCTTAGAAAATATTTTAAAATTTTTTGGAAAATGTAAAGAGTAGGCTTTGACTTGGGTTGTTCCCGAGGGTAATGTAAGTTCACTTTATAAGGTCACATGTGATATATGATGTATGTTATGTCATCTATGATAGGTATAATGATGATATGCTTATGTATGGTTATGTTTATGTTCCTTATTATGTACGCTTAGTTTCCATGGATTTACTGTTAGGACTGTGTACGTACGGAGTACTAACTGATTATGCGTGAAACCGAATCAAATAGTGCGGAATCCTATTTGATTGGCGATCCAATTAGGAGAACGCAAACTAGATCCATCTAACCATTAAAGAAACGTTAAGATTGATTAGAAAACGATTAGATGCGAACTATGAAGTTGGAATATGCGTTCTGGACGCTCTAGACGGCTAGGTTATGAATGTATACGATATAAGTGTCAAAAGTCACGTTTTTCCACGATTTAAGTGGTATTTATAGATTTGCGGTCTTCATTCGTGCGACTGAACCATTAGCATGGTTCAGTCGTGCGACTGACCCATGTGACTGATTCATACACACGACTGATGGTTTTGTCATGCGACTTAGTCATTCTCATGTCTCAATCGTACGACTAATCCAATCTCCTGGTTCAGTCGTGCGACTATTTCATTAGCATAATGTCTTCATGCGTATGGTCCATAAGTATGGTCCATTAGCATGAATAATCATACAACAACTTCAAACTTATATAATAAGTTCGTATATATTAATTAAAGATACATTAACATCAAAGCACAAATCATATATCATTACATCGTTTCATTACACATATGTAAGCCATGACAGACTTTTACATTAAGCACATAAACTAGGGATATATGTATCAACAAACTCCCCCTTGGACCTAGTTTACTCTAATGTGTGACATCCTTCATATGCTCTTCAAACTTCTTGTACTTCTCCTCTCTTGTGACTCATGTGTGTATTTCAAACGCTAAGTAGAGCCGTATCACATTTTGGAATTGGACGGCTTGAACAATATCCTACGTGATAGAACAGTGGCCACTTGTATAGAGTGTAGACATCTTCAGCGGACAAGTTAGTAAGCCACATTAGGTCAAATACCGGGATAGTTTTCATTTTTCCCTCTCTGTTCAGAACTATGACCGCTTCACCCGTCCTCTAGTCATAATACCACCATTTGAAATATGGAGTGAATTCCTGTGGCATTTCCTGTAAGGGAATCTTTAGCATTGTGCGCGAAGGACTCCACTTCAGCACTACTTTTGGCTTCCCAGATATAGGGTCCACTTTAGATCTATGGATGTACCTCTTCGGTTGTTGAGGTCTGAAGTTTACCCACATGGTGTGGTATTCTTTCTTCAACGCAACTTCAAACCAACCTGACATCTTCCTTGGATTAGCATACAGAATATCTAAGCACGCCAGTCGGTTGAGCTCAAAACCAAGAAAAGTCTTCAGATCATGTGGATATCTGAAGTACTCAATACTCTTTTCTCTCTTTACAGCATAGATATTAAAGTCTTCAAAATAAGCCCACACTATGATCTTGCCAGACACCTTCTGATGTTTCTTGACTTTGTAGAGTTTGGTGTAGGCATTTTAGCAAAACAAGCTTTTCTTAAGATCAACATTAGCATCTGAATCTTGGGCTTGTGTTTCATACTTTTCTTTATCCTTCTCCATTTAATCTAGCTTCTCAAAAGTACTACTATAGAAGGTTTCATCCAAATTGGGGATAACATGTCCGTCCAGATCAGTGTACTGAGGATAATGATCAACAATGACTTCCTCTATCTCGATTTCAACGACATCTTTAAACTCATCATCACTTGCCACATCAACTGTTGGAGCATCTTTACCAACTCATCCGGATTTAGCCTGAATATTTCAGCCAGCTGTTCATCCGTCAGGTCGTGTATGATCTCTCCCTCCTCTGGCATTTAGCTAACAGACCGTCTAACTATCCTTTGCAAGTCAAGAATCATGGTTAATTGAGACTTGACTTGCTGACGGGGTTGGACATCAAATTCATCGGTATGTTGAGCTTCATCTATTTAATTAGACATTAAGCACAACGCACATAAGCCATCATATAAAGCATTCAAACATAAACAAACATAGATGATACTTTATTACATCAATTTAATATAATTCAAATACAAAAGTTTCTAAATACAAATACATCTAACAATTACTTTTGTCTTGAATAGTAGGTTCTTCAGTAGGAGGAGCGGAGGATGAGGCTCCTTGATCTTGACTACGTTTGGTCCGCCTCTCTTGAGCTCGAGGAGAGGCTGATGCAGTAGCATCACCTTTCTGGTCATCCTCGTCCTTTCTATCTTTCCTGCTAGGTCCACCTTCTTCAACATCATCCTCACTGTCATCTTCATCCTCCTCCTCCTACTCATCATCATCATCATCGTCATCATCATCATCACCATCTTTGATCTTCAGAGGCTAAGACTTTGATCCTTTCAGCTTTAGAAGTATCCTCTTGTTTTTCTTCTCCAGCTCCTCAATCATCTTTACAGAATGGGCATTCTGCTCCCTGAGGTGTGTGATCTGCTCTGCTTGAGCTGCATTGATCTCCATTAGCTGGTTGCGTTGCACAACTCTTTGCTCATCTGTGGAAAGCAGCTTTAGCATAATTCGGTTTAGGTTGGCTAGTTGTTCCTCTAACCCGATATTGGGTAGAGTGAATCCATGGGTCATCAGGACTTGAGAAGATGTCTCGGCTCGTTGGGTGGTGGTTGTGGTGGTGGATGTAGTGTATATGGGAGGAGGAGTGGGGATGGATCGTGATGGAGTGGCTGTGGTAGTGGTGGTAGCAGGTGTGGTAGTGGTGGTAGGATGTGTGCTAGAGGTGGGAGCTGTGGTAGAGGTGGTGGTAGTTGTGGTAATAAGGGTGATCCTCCGTCTTTTGCTCTTTAAGCCCTGGGGTTGAGCCATTCGCTTTTTCCTCGAGCCTTTAGAAGAAGATGCTCCCCCTGCGCTAATGTGCTGGTCAGGGGTGTATGTAGGATCAGAAACATCAGTAGAGACACCCCTTGACTCACCCTGGCATCCACCCTACCATTTATGTGAAGAGCATGCGAGAGAAACTGAACGGATGGTTTAGCACCAGAGCAACATATGCATTCTGGATTTGGTCCAACATCTCGTCAAAGCCTCCTTTCCTTGAGGCTATACATTTAAGGATGACGTGTGCCAAGTACTTGAACTGGGGGCACATGTTGCTCTTGTTGAGCACACCAGCATTGATGTCCCCAGCGTACTTTATCCGAAGAAAACATTGCCGAACAGTCAGGGATTGCAGCTTGGTTAGGTAGTCTCCATCCTCACCCAGGTCCAAGACCCTCCTCAGATCGTCTTCGCTAATCACAATCTCTTGTCCAAAAATAGAGCTCTGGATACAGTGGCGCTCAACGGACCTATCAACTACAGCACTTTTCCCAGAAAGCCTGCTGAATAGATCTATACGGTGTTCATGGTGTAGAGATGGCCTTGAAAATCCTCGATTTGCGCAAAAAGGCAATAATCCTAGTGAACTCAGAAGCATTCCGGGATGTAGCATCAAGATGAGCATAGATGTTGTGCTTGGTGCTCATAGTCCATCTATTAGCCATGTTTCTATAACACAAGACACATGTACGCTAGATTTTTGTAAATGATGACATTTGACTCTTAAAGAACATGGTTCCTTTTGTTCAGTCGTGCGAATGGACAATATGACTGAGTCTTAGTCGTACGATTGAGCTTGGTCGTACGATTGAGCTTGGTCGTACAATTGAGCCTGCAACTGAGCTTAGTCGTACGCTATGCCATGCGGTTGAGCCAATCGTCCGACTAAACTCATACGCATGGTTCATTCGTGCGATTGCGTCATACACCCAGCTCAATCGTGCGATTGAGTCAAACCCCAAGCTCAATTGTGCGATTGAAGTTCATGAGCATGTCCATTCACATAAAGCTTAGTTTGACACTTTAAGTTCAAATCTTATTTGATCACCACAAACGTGACCCTTTTAATTCCAAAAAAACCCGATTGGTCACCTCAGACGTGACCACCTTTAGTGAGTGATTCATACATTGAATCCAGATGTATCGTCTGACTTTTACCTAACAAAAGACTAAAAATTAAATAAAACAACTTGAAATTAAAAAAAAGATATATTTTTGTATTTTTGATTAGAGATGGATTGAAATCTATATAAGAGCGTCTAACTGATTTATCTTCATGGACAAAACAATTTCAAGTTAATTTGATCATTTCTAGAGAGATTCATTATGGAATCATACAAGTTTATCAAAATCATTTGGGAAACTTTAACAAAACATATCGATGCTCGATTCTTGTTTTGACCGAGAGTCAACAACAAGTTTAGGAAATAATACTAGAACTATAAGACGCACATACTGATTTTGACTATTAAGAGTTGCAGCCACGATGATTGTCAATATGATTGTCCTCTTAAATCCATACACAGATTTTTGACACTGATTGGTGATACATTAGGTTTGATTATTTCAACAAGCATTTGTGGATCACACACTCATATGGTAATCAACATTCCTCAGGTGATTTTTGAGTGGTCTACAGGTATTTGTGAAGAAAATACTATTCTAAGAGCTTTCAAAGAGATGCCAAGCCTTAGGTCAGTGCCACAACACAACAGAGAGGCGCAAACAACAATGAATTCTAGAATATTCAGGTTATGCTTATCCTCAGGTCAGTGTCACCGCACAGCAGAGAGGCACACAACCTATCTTCTTGTTAGGGCATTTATTTTTCTTTTTGCACATAACGCACCAACAACATTTGTCATTATCTTGATTGCGCTTAACATTTTTTTCGTTCTTTGCTCTTTTATGGTCATCCGCACACATTTGTGGCGTTTATTTGCTCGTCACCCCTTATTGGAAATGCATTGATTGTGTTAACTAGGGTTAAGATGGAAACCCACAACAAGTTGAACAACGTAGTTTGAATTTAAATCACCAATGAGGTCTCCTCATCTATTGTGTTGAATCTACCGACACATCATATAATGGTCTAGCAACCTCTAGGACTACTTTCTCTATGTTACCTCTGTAGCATACTAGTTTTACTATCACTTTTCCTTTTATTTTGCTTAGACTTCTCAGACGTATACTTTGAATTTTGCATCTTAAACATTTAAATTCTTTTGAAGTTCCAAACAATTTTGTTCCCTATGTACTATCATTTTCTATAAGCATTGAATCAGAAACACAGATTTGATCTCATTTCTATTAGCTAGGTTGCCCTCCTTCCTCGTTTTTTTGGATGTTAAATAATGCAACTAATAATGCAACTAATTTAATACTAAACTAACCTATTCTCCCCCTAAATTTCTAAAACCTAAATTTTTTTGTGTTTTTGAATTTTAATAGACAGAAAAATAAAATAGAATGAAAGAAAATAAAAGAAAACATGTCGGACTACGCACTTTCTTCCTCCAGAATCACCTCGGTTTTCTTTTTCACGCCATTAACCTCTAAAAGATATAAAAACCTCGGTTTATCAAATGCTTTTTTGTAGAGTTCAGCGTGTTAAAAATCCGTATTAATTTTAACCACATTGATTAATTGCTTTTCAAACAGTCACGTATAAAGTGATATTTAATACCGATGTGTTTAGTTTTAGGATGTTGGACTGGATTTTTGGTGACATCAATAGTAACAGAGTTATCAACAAAAATAGGAGTGTTAGAAAGTTGCAAACCGTAGTCGCGCATTTGCTGTTGAATCCAAATGAGTTGCGAACAACAAGTTGCAGCAGCAACGTATTCAGCTTCATAAGTTGACAAGGCAACATATGTCTGCTTCTTACACTACCAGGTGACTAACCGTCTACCAAGAAACTAACATATTGCAGATATTGACTTGTAGTTCATCTTGCAACCACCATAGTCCGAGTCACTATACGCTGTAAGCTCAAAATCATCATCATGAGGACACCACAACCCGAGTGTTGGAGTACCCTTCAGATAACGAAAAATCCGTTTCACACCAATGAGATGATTTACTTTTGGGTTTTCTTGATATCTTGAACAAAGAGACGTGGCATACATGATATCAGGACGAGACGCTGTGAGATACATAAGGGATTCGATCATTCCTCTATACATTGTAGCATCAACCAAATCACCATTTTTGTCAGGTGCCACATCATGGTTCGTGGCAAGTGGAGTTCTAGTAGCTGAAGCATTCTCCATGTCAAACCGACTAAGGATGTTCCCTACATATTTAGTCTCATGCAGGAAGATTTCTTTTGGTTTCTGATCCAACTGTAATCCTAGAAAGAACTTCATCTCCCCTATTGCACTCATCTCAAACTCTGCTTTCATTACAGATTCAAATTCTTTACACAATTCTTCATTCTTGGAACCGAAGATTATGTCATCCACTTATATCTATACCAACGGTAAATCACCTTGTTTTTCTTTGATAAATAACATACAATCAATCACTCCTCTGCGTAAACCATGTTTCACAAGATGAGTTGAGAGTTTCTCATACCAGGGTCTAGGGGATTGATGGAGCCCGTAGAAAGCTTTGTCCAGTTTGTAAACTCTGCGATGATAAGGATCCTCAAATCCTTTGGGTTGACTGACGTCGACGGTCTCATGGATTTCACCATGAAGGAATGCACTTTTTACATCTAGTTGATAAACTTTAATCTTCATGTAAGATGCATAGGCTAGGAAGATACGGATTGCTTCCATTCTAGCCACAGGTGTAAACACATCATTGTAGTCTATGCCTTCGACTTGTCTAAAACCTTGTACCACAAGTTGTGCCTTGTTTCTGATTATGACCCCTTGGTCATCTTTCTTGCACTTCAAGACCCATTTAGTGCCAATCAGCTTAGCACCTTTTGGCCTGTCCACCAGTGTCCATACTCCTAACTTTTTAACTGTAGGAGTTCTTCTTGCATGGCACTAACCCATGCCTTATCGTTTAAGGCTTCACTTACATATTTTGGCTCAAATTGAGACACAAAACATCAATAAGCACCATCATGAAGATAGCGTTTTTCCATGATAGAGGCATAATCAGCTGAGTATAGCTGATTTCGTGTCTGTACTCCCGATACTACATCCCCTATGACATTATCCAGCGGATGATAAACATTTATTCGAGATCCGGGAGTGGTGGGAACAACTACTTCCTAATCCAGATTTTGAATTCCAGGTTCGGTATCTGTAGCTGTTAGAGTATGTGGTTCAGAGGTGTCAGAGGCATCAACATCTGTTGCTTTTGTACTTTCAGTAGTAGGAACATGTTCCCCCTGGTCCACCTGTTCAGTCTCCATTTCATTATCATCAGTGGAGGAATCACTTACATCAAGTGCTCCCCCTAAAGGTTTAGAAGATTGACCTTGTGGAGTTGATGCTGTCAAGTCTAGTGGTGGTGTGTCTAGGACATTGTACATCATTCTGGTCATTAACTCATCATCAGGAAGGGAGTGAGGTAAGTTGAAGGACTTAAAGAATCCATCATAGTCGAAGAAGAATGAAGGTCCCTTTCCAGCAGGGGGTGGTGTATCTCTGAACATCAACATTGCACCACACTTCTACCTTACCCGATGAGTTGTTATAGACTCTCTTGTCCGGTATATTGTATCCGAGAAAGATCCCTTCTTCAGCATGCTCACTGAACTTCCCAGACTGAGTTTTCTTCAGCAGCGTACATGGGGCACCAAATGGTTCGAGATACTCCAAGTTAGGTTTATGTAACAACCGGTTATTTTAATGTCAAGAAAGATAAGGGTAAAAGTGTCCAAAAGGACAAAATGTTTGAAAAGTTGGTGATAAAGGTGGCATGGCCTCCTATCACCCTTTCTACACACAAATTTTCTTATTTTAGAGAGGGAGAGCATCTGGAAGCAGAGAAACTCTCGGTTGGAAGAAAAAGAAAGAAAAAAAGTGCGAATTCAAGGTAAGAATTCATGTTTTTATGGTGTTCTTAACCGGTTATGTCCTCGGGTTTATGCTTATATGTGTTTATATGTGTTCGGGTTTGTTTTAGTGGGTTTCTAGGCGGTTGAATTCAATTTCCAAAGGAGTTTGGGAGATGCCATATTCAAGAGCTACAAAGATGAGTTCTAGGACCCTTTTTTTACCTGTTTTAACTGATTTTGGGGCTGGAAATTCATGAATGTATGTTTTCATTAAACTAGGTTTCGGACCAGTATATTTGATTTGGTGTATGTTGAATGTATGATTATGTTCATGCTTGGTAATGTATGATGATGTTTCTAAGACTTAGGATGTATGATTTAAGCTTAGAACATGATGAACGGTGATTTGAAATTGAAATCTGATGTTTAAGGCTCATATGTTAAGTTTTAGAACCTGCATAAGTGTTAGTCAATGCGGATGAGTAAAGGGAAGAAATGCAGATGAACAGTTAATGTGGATGAGTATTTACTGCTAAGTAAGTCAATGCGGATGAACAGTTAATGCGGATGAGTATTTACTACTAAGAAAGTCAATGCGAATGAACAGTTAATGTAGATGAGTATTTATTACTAAGTAAGTCAATGTGGACAAGCATTGACAAAGTACGACAAATGCGTATGAAGGTTAATGCGGATGAAAGTCAATGCGGATGGACATTGACTAAGTCTGAGAAATGCGGATGAATATTGTATAAGTACAGTAAATGCGGATGAGTAAGACAAATGCAGATGAACTATAGCAAATGCGGATGAACTATAGCATATGCGGATGAACTATAGTAAATGCGGATGAACTATAGTAAATGCGGATGAACTATAGGAAATGCGGATGAACACTTATATTTTTTCTGACTTTTTGAGAAAAACACGAGTATAGGCTTTGACTTGAGATGTTCCCGCAGATTCATGTAAGTTGACTTTTGAGGTCATAGATGTTATGATAGGCATGTATGATGTATGTTTGATGCTTATGCATGATGGTATGTACGATGTATGCTATGTATGTATGATTCCCTGTATGATGATGATGATGACTGTGTATGATGATGTTCCATATTATGTATGTTTATCTTTCCTGTGACTTTACGTTGAATGTTAATGAATGAAATGGAAGTAATATGTTACGTAAAGTGAAAGATAAAGAAAAGAGGAACATGAAGTAAGAATGCATACATTAATGAAAGATGAAAGTAAAGAAAGTCTTGCAAGCATAGTATGTCGGGACATGCCATTAAAAGGTGTTAGCCCAACGGTGTGCGGGTTCACTACCCCGGGAGGATGCATATCGGGGTCTTTCTTTGTGATTGACCATTTGTATAGCCCCATTGCTTCATACCCTAGGTATTGTGATCAGAGGTGCGATGCACCGTTATAGCTAGTCTATGATAGACCTAGGTCCAGTAGCAGGAATAGCTCGGTATTGCATATAGCAGTGGTACACCTAAACTCTACCCTAGGTACTGTGATCAGAGGTGCGATGCACCGTTATAGTATTATTTGGCATGATAATGCGAACAAATGAAATTGTGTATTGAATATTGTATTATTTTGCAAAAGCATTATTAATGAAAATGTTGTTTTAAATGCTTCCGCTGCAACGTTATTTCATGTTAATGTAATTATAAGTTTTATGAGCAATGATTGGCCAGCTGTAAGCATCCCGGGAACAGGGCCTTATAGTTTACCTCGCTGGAGCAACTCATATCATGTTTTACCATGACGTTTGACCACCAATACCTGATTGAGGGTGTAGCATGCATTGGCTACCGCCTCGTTCCAAAATTGGATAGGCAGTTTCGAGTCGGCTATCATCGTTCTTGCTATCTCTATCAAGCTCCGATTCTTTCGCTAAGCAACTCCATTCATCTTTGGGGTGTAGGATGACGTAAATTGATGTACAATCTCTTTTTCTATACAAAACGCCTCCATCCACTAGTTCTTGAACTCTGTGCCGTTGTCTGATAGAATTTGTCTAACTTTCAGCTTGTAGAGTGATTCCAATGTAGTTACTAGATGTTTGAATGATTCAAAAGTTTCTGATTTTGCTTTCAAAAACATCACCCAAGAGAATCTTGAGTAATCATCTGTTACTACATAGCAGTACAAATCACCAACAATACTTTTAGTGCTAACGGGACCAAACAGATCCATGTGTAAATGCTCGAGAGGCAGGTCAACGGAATTAACTTTCATTGCCTTGTGAGACTTCTTGGTCTGTCTGCCTTTCTTACATGCTACGCAAAAATCCAGAAGCTGGAAGTTCTTGACATTTACTCCATTCACTAGATCATTCTGTATCAATTGATTTATCTTCCTTCGATTAATGTGTCCTATTCTCCTATGCCAAGAGATTGAGTCCCTCACTGTTGCCTTTGACAAGAAGAATTGAACTTTATGATCAGTTGTGGAGGCTTTTGATAGATCCAAGACATATAAATCGTTATATCTTGAAGCTGACATTAAGACTTTGTCCTCCGGGATAACATAATCCATTTTAGCACGTAGCACTTATTGTTGTCAAACATAACTTTGAAGCCTTTGTCACAGATCTGGGAGACCGAAAGCAAGTTGTTTTGCAGTTGTTGAACATAGTTGACCTTATCAAACTTGACTTTCTGGTTTCCCACTTCGCCCTGAACAGTGATATATCCTTCTTTATTCCTAGAAAATGATACATGTCCTTTAATTTATTTGAAATTGAAAAGGAGAGACAGGTTCTCGGTCATGTGCCTAGACGCCCTACTATCAACAATCCAGGTATTTGTGATAGCACTGTAGTGGACACCCTGCATATTCAAAGGAAATGAACAGCTTAGGTTTGGGACCCAAGCCTTAACTGGCTTGGGTGACCCAGAGGAATCACACATCATAAACTCAACCCACTGTCCACTTAAGGATGAGGGCATATCATTCTTATTATTGTTCTCATTATGAGACAACTTATATGACTTTTCTTTCCATAAGCCAGTTTTATGTAAGGCATGTTTGTGATAAACAAACGACTGGCTTAGAGTTTGAACTTTAGGTTCATTAGTCTCTTAGGAGGAGTAATAGAACTCCTTTTAGAAGAAATCTTTTTTGTATCATAAAGTTCAATTTCCTTTCAAGTTTTTTGATAATAAGGACAATTAGAAGAAATATGTCTTCTTTTTCGATAACTGTAGCATGATCTCCCTTCTACATGTTGAGGAAACTGTTTATGTAGGGTTAGTGTGATACAGGTGCGACATGAGTCTGGTTGGGTTTAGTCACTTCTCGTTTAGATGTTTCTGCTTCTTTAACAAAATTAATTGTTTGAACATTTTTAACATCTTTAGCCTTTAGTTTATTTGGACTTTGACATGTAACACGGGTTTGGTTAACTGGGCTAGTAATTTTGGGTTCAGAAGAAGACATGTGTTAACATGACCTTACATTAACCTTTTCAAATTTATCATCCAAATTAACAGTAGGCATCTTTCCTTTTGATTCCACAGTAGACTCCTTCTGTTTATTAATGGAGTTCACCAGTTTACCCGTGGAACTGGTCTAACTATGCAATTTTTGTTTTAAAGAAATAACTTCAACTTCTAAACTGCCTTTTCTTTCTTTATTTCTTCCAAAGAATTTTAATAAAACTTTATATCATTTGCTTGATTGAAAGCATCAACCTCGGTTTACCTTAGTTTTTTACCCAAAAGTTCTTTTTTTTCTTTGTAACTGCACTCATTTTGTTTTAAAATACAATTAGTTTCAGTGCACAATTGTAAATCATTTACTAAGTTATCATTGTGGTCTAATAACCTAGAAAATTTCAAATCAATGTTTTCTCTAAATTTGTCACATTCATCACAAGCATGTTTTTCAAACAGTTGGT
>BJCM01227867.1:0-13137 GCA_018326385.1 Flaveria bidentis
TGTGTGTCTAGTCAATTGTATCCAGCCTGGCTTTCATAGTATGGCCGGGTTGTAGGATGTAGTATAAGTATTCTCGTGTTCTTGTAACTTAAGATATGCTTTGTAACGCTTGTAATAGAACCTGAGAAAGCAATATACTGCAATCTTGAAAACCCATTTCCTTGTGTTGTGTTCTTTTGGTTTTGTCTCATTAATTACTTGTGTTCTTAGTCTCATCTTGTGTGGTTAATCCAGTTTACTGTTTGATTAAGTTTATGTCACTCTCCTCTTTGTGTTGTTGTGTTGTAATTTGCAAGCCTTCAACGGTCCTGCATAAACAAATTACGTAAACAAAAAAAATTAGTTTTGTGATACATATCACTTTATTTAATATTTTTTCTTCTATTAAATATCACGTCAAGTACTAATTATCTTATTTACTTTTTTATAATAAAAATATTTTTTATTAAATTAAGAAAAGAGATCTTTTTATAAATAAGTTCTTCTGATGAAATTACGTTTTTATAAAATAATAACTTTTTAAAAATCATATCAAACTTTTTAAAAACACAATATTTATAAAACTGTGTTTTGTACAAAATAAATTTATTTTGAAACAAAAATAATTAGAATTTGAAGTTATAATAAAAAATTTTAACTGGTACTTTTTTTAAAAATGGTTTGTTTTGAAACAAGATGTTTAAACTAATTCTTTTTTAAAGAAAACAAAAAATTAAATAAAAATTTAAAAATGATATCGTCTTTTTAATCTCGTACATAATGTTAATCATATCTTATGTCAAAATATCATTTTATAATTCATTAAGCTTTGTTAATAACTATTTAATTTTTATTTATTCACCATGTATAGTACACAGGATAATAACCTAGTTATTAATAAATAACGATTAATTTACACCAAATTATTTTTCTTTGTGAACGGTACATCACAACTAGTTCACATGAATTCATTACGCACATAATCAAACCCGTGGTTTTGAGGGAAGTATCGCTACTAACTCCAACCCATCCCCCACCCCAGTTAGGCCTAATTGTCCTGATTGCGTGTATATTCGAGAAGTTTTATTATTTGGTACGTACGTTAATTCACGGTTAGTGACAATATAAACACTGCAACAAGTGATTCATGCACTTATTTCTTTGTTGTGAAAATATCATTGAAAGGGCTTTGTAAGAGATTTTGATCGGCCTTAACGGGTCCCATGCATTAAACTTGAGGATTAGATGAATATAATGTCATATCACCCACCCAATTACGCGTATGCTCAAATATACCATTATAAGCAGTACTACAATATATCACCCCCTATGAATGAAACCTATTTATTTTTACTAAAGTGATCAAAACTCATAAAATAGTTATTTGATTAGTTAATAGATGAATTTTTTAAAAGTAAGAAAAAAGAAGAGTATGTATTCGTCGTTTAAAAGTATACACAAGTAATTCACAATCTTATAAATGGATATAAATTTAATAAAGTGCATGAATAGCTCCATGGATAGATATATAATAGATGTTTTTATTAAAATTTAAAAGACAGAAATTATATTGTTTGGTCATTTATGTGAATTGAAATTTGAGTGTACCCTTCATGCGTGTTTAATTACAGGTTTCTTATTCGAACAATATTAAATTTTTTTCCAAGAGATACAGTAATGATATTTTAGTTAAATCTTGTTATAAATTTTGTTCTTTTGATAGTTAAAAAACTGGTCATGTATGATCTTATAAGATTTTGGTTTTATGACGATATCTATCTAATAAAAAAACAAAAAAAAGGAATTTTGATTTCATATGATATGATAGTGATCTTTATTAATTTGTCCATACCCTAAGATTTACCAACTAATATATTATAAGTTAGAATGAATCATGTGACTGTGTAGTATTATAATATATATTACCTCAAAAAAATTTAAAATTTTGTGATAAAAAGGAGCTTGAAAAGTTAGCTAATGAGCTAAGAGAAGAGATCGTCTACACAGTTTCAAAGACCGGAGGTCACCTGACTTCGAACTTGGGCGTGACTGAACTAACCGTCGCACTCCACCATGTTTTCAATACGCCTGATGACAAGATCATTTGGGATGTTGGCCACCAGGTGAGGACTAACTGACCACACTCCAATTTTTAATCTTGCACATAGTCTTGAACGGCTCATGTGTAATAACTTATACTACTTGTATGCAGTCATACCCCCATAAGATATTAACGGGAAGGAGATCGCGAATGGGGACAATTCGACAGACGGGTGGGCTTGCAGGTTTCCCTAAGAGAGATGAGAGTAAACATGATGCTTTTGGTGCTGGTCATAGCTCGACTAGCATTTCTGCGGGTTTAGGTATCTTTTCAAATTCTTTTTACACCTACAACCACAACAAGATAAATTAACTAGAAAAATAAATAATATAAAATCATTATTACATGTTATGGAAAACTATGACGCATTAGATTATAACAATAAATATATTCTAGCAATAATTTGATCAATATTGGTTTTAACTTTCACTTTCTAAAAATAATAATCTCATTTTAACGAAAGAACAATAATGTCTGCTCTTGATGAATAAATGACATGTTAATGACGTGACAGATACTTGAATTTATTACTTTTTATAAATTTTTTCGTCATTTTCATGTCATTAGTAGACATACATAGTTATATTTTCGTTACAATGACATTATATTTCTTAATATAATTAAATTGAGAAGTTATATTATTCTTAGTATGAATATTGTTAATTAATCTATCTACTCTAATAAAAAAAATTGAGTTGTCATTTCTCATAATATTAAACCTCCTCAGTCTAATTTTTCCGTTTCTCTTTCAAATTAAATATTTACGTTAACTACTAATTATATTATTTAATTCTTTTTTAGATTAAAATAGTTTTTAAATAAATTAAGAAATAGTTTTTTTTATAAATATAATTTCTAAAGAAACAATCTTTTGTATAACATAAGTGATTTTTTTATAAAACATCAAAACTTTTTAAAATTACAAAATATTTAAAATCAGTGTTTTTAGAAATTTATTTTTTTACGAACCATAAAAATTTAAAATTCAAAGTTATAATAAGAAACTTTTAGAAAATGAATTTTTTTTAAAACCTTTTTGTTTAGAATGATTTTTTTAAATTTTTATAGATAAAAATAATATAAAACAAAAGCTCAAAGAAAACAATATTATTGTTTTATTACTTATAGTCCTTATTAATACGTAATTTTAATCATATCATATTTTAAAATATCATATTATAATTAATAACTCTTTATTATTTATTTTTTGATATTTTATTTATTTAATCCATGTGATACACGAGGTAATAACTTAGTTATATTTTAAACTATAAATTTAATATTTATGTTAGTAGAAACCTTATCATCAAAATATGATCCCCGAGTAAAATAGATTATAATTGCTTGAAATTTATTGACAATCAATACTTTATAGCCCCTAACATAATGTCACATCGGTATTTTATTATTACTCTTATAAAAAGGTTTTGTTATACAAATATTTTTTTTGTTATTTAAACATTTTATTGTTTCTATCTCTCTTCGTGTATAGGTGTATTTATATGTATGTATAGAGAGAAATAAAGATAATGAAAAAAAGATGTATTTATAACATACCCCTTATAAAAATAGAGGTATGTTATTGAGATATCCAATTTATTTTATTATTTTTATATTTTTCTATACATACTTATAAATATATGAAGAAAGATAAAAACAATAAGGAGTCTCAATAATATAAATAAGTTTTTATATAATCCAACCTTAAAAATATGTAGGTTTACTTTGATATATTTTTGTAAGAGAAAGTTGATTAGCTAATATTTAAAAGTATATAAGCCGTTACCAAAACCAATATTTTGTAGTGATATGTAAGTGAGGAAAATATTACTTTTAATCGGATGTTACGAGAAAGAAAGGAAAAACAGATTTAAAAGAATATTTCAGGCAAATTATTCTTTCTAAGCTTGTGATGAATTAAAAATCAAATCATAAAAGACAAAAATTTCACATGAAACACAAAAACATTTTGGATGAAAATATGACATGAAACTTAACATCAATAATAACCCGTAGATCAATGAAAAAAAATGGTCTTCTATTATTGAAACGTCATTTTCCATTGCATTAATTAATACGCTGTTGATATCGTGATATATGGTGATCGTATAATCAACTAGATGTAGTTGGCTTACGATGACATAAATACATACATAATGTTACACAAAATTAAACGCTACTCGTTTATCATGTGATTTTGGGTCCGGCCATAAGGGAAATTAATATTATAATAAACACCAATAATGCTTTTTTTATTGTTGATCAATGATGAGCTATATTTGACCGAAACAATTTTTAAGATATGGAACCTCCGGATAATTAGTTTTCACTCCTAAGTAATTAATGTTGGTTGCTAAAGAAAATCATGAGCTTATAGACGTTGTTCAGGTTAATGTTTGAGCGTAATTAGATGTAGGATAGAAATAGTATGTAATTGGAACCTCACCTTTTTTTTTAGTCTTGGCTTAGAGCAGTGATTCAATTGCCTTGTGTGACTTTCTAGGATGATTGTCCCGTTAGCTAGTCCGGTAACACTCGGTTATTTGATCTCTAGCTATATAGTCGTGTTCGAGTAATGCGGTAGAATAAATGACAAGATCTTGTGTGTCGGTGATCCGTCTGTAATTACCAACCAACATTTATTTATTTATTTATTTATTTTGTAAGGAATGGCTGTTGGTCGAGACTTGCTAGGAAAAGAAAACCATGTAATCGCAGTGATCGGAGATGGAGCCATGACGGCAGGACAAGCATACGAAGCCATGAACAATGCCGGTTTCTTGGACTCCAATCTGATCATAGTCTTGAACGACAACCGCCAAGTCTCTCTTCCCACTGCGAACCTTGATGGTCCGATTCCACCCGTCGGGGCAATGGCATAGGTTCATTACTCCCACTAAACAATAAAGGAACCCCCCTTGAGGTACTTGAATGATGCATTCAACACATTATTATATATGCGCTTATGCCGAATGTAGCTTGATCTAACATGTAGTCATGTATTCCAAATAGGTTGGAAGGGGCAAAATACTTAAGGAGGGAAGTAGAGTGGCCTTACTGGGATATGGAACAATAGTGCAAAGTTGTTTAGCTGCGCGCGAGCTTCTTAAAGCGGTTGGCATCTCAGTGACAGTGGCAGACACACGATTTTGCAAGCCGTTAGATGGAAGGTTAATCAGAAAACTAGCGAAAGAGCACGAGTTCCTCATCACTGTCGAAGAAGGTTCCATCGGAGGATTCAGCTCACATGTTTCACATTACATGGCCTTGAATGGGTTGCTTGATGGAAATCTCAAGGTGCATGTTAGTTAGACTTTCTTCCTTTACAAAAAAAATATATATATTTCTAACTTATATTAACAAAATATTTCTAAGTGTAAAAATAAAATACAAAAACACGTGAACAAATTTAAAAATGAGATTTCTCTTGTCAAAAAAGAAGTGTAAGTTATGTTAAGAGTGCATAGTTTACATAATAAGAATCGAACTTGCATATATTATATATAAAAAGTCAAACAAAGTTATTGATATTTTGGGTTAATCTTTTATTTCAGTGGAGAGCTATGACACTGCCCGACCGATATATCGATCATGGGGATCAAACAAACCAGATCGAGGAGGCCGGTCTCACCCCTAAACATATTGCCGCAAGCGTTCTGTCGCTAATAGGAGAGAACAAGGAAAGTGTCCATCTTATCAATGCTTAGTCGTTGCAACAACTAGTTACCTATGTACTCAACTTTTCTCGATTTTCAAGGTCGTGACCTAACAGTAACAGAGCCACATATAATCTAAAAGGATTAATTGATATCATAACTGAAACAAAAGATTGATTTTGTTTTATATATTTTCTTCAATATATTACAATGAGACTAGTACACCTATATATACATAAGACAAGTAATGCCAAGAGACATGAGAACTCATGAGACTAAGAAACTGAAAAATATGTTGTCTCTTGAGCTCCAACTGATAAGATTTGGTTCGAGGAACACATAGTATCTTGTGGTAGACCGACGATCGTTAGGACATCCTGCCCGGTCTGCATCAGCATAGGCATGAACAATAAAACTGGATGACCCACAAATTTGTAATCCATGAGTACGAGGGCCTTTAAGATAACAAAGTATCCTCTTGACAGCATTTCAATGGCGATCTGTTGGCGTTTGTAAAAATTGTGAAACTTTGCTCACGGCATAGGCGATTTCAGGACGTGTCAAGACCATATACTGAAGAGCACCGACTGTGTTGTGATATAGCAAGGGGTCATCAAGAGGGATCCCAGAGTGTCTTGATAGTTGTGGACCTGAAGCAACTGGGGTGGATAAAGGTTTGCATTGGCTAAGACCAGTACGCTGTAGAAGGTTAAGCAAGTACCTGCGTTGAGAGAGGTAAAAGGTATCATTTCTCATTTCTGAAAGTAGCCTCTATTCCCAAAAAAGGAGCTTCATAATGATATCATTAAAATATACAAAAATATAACATGTCATAGATTCTTGACAATAAATGAATAAAGATGTGCCAGATATGCACCGCAAGAAGCCAAATTCATGAAGAGCTGAAAATAGTTTAGAAAACCATGCACGTGGGGCTTGTTTAAGACCGTAGATGTGTCACGAATGTATACTGGGATTCACAGTACAACCACCCACTTTTAATCTTTTTAAAAAAAAGAGTAAATGAAAAAAATAGGGATAAACTGAGACGACACTATGTAAAACGAGAAAAACTAGGAGAAACTATGAAAATCAGAAAAAACTTATGTGGTATTGATGTGTCGAATCGAAAAAAACAAAAAAATTAAAACTGTTGCCAATTACCTAATAAGATATTTTGATATGGTATACTTACTAACCAAAACAATGATAAAGAAAGCCTACAACCTACGCTAACTACCTAGTTTATCTAGTTAATAAGATATTTAGATATCAAAATGGTATACTTACTAACCAAAACACTGCCTTTTGAGTTTATGTGTTGGAGAATACAAATGTCATCATTTTACAACTAGATAAACTAGGTAGTTAGCATAGGTTGAAGGCTTTCTCTATCGGCCTTAATGACCAAGATGTATAATTAACATTTTTGCATTTTCTTCTTGAAAAAGTTTTTACTTATAGTTGGTATGTGGTTGTTTACTGTATAGAAATGAGACGAATATAAGCAGGTATTAAATATTAGAAATAACTTTGTTAAAGTTTAAACCATAGAAAATATAAAAATTCATCTAGCATTTTGTAAAATAGAAAAATCTTTATCAGAAAATACCATAATTTATCCCTCTTAAATTTAAATAATATCATATTTGATTAATAGAACATCTTTACATCAAATGAATCTATTTTCACATCTTTGACATATATATCTTTTTCTTACAAATTAGATTATGAAAGTTTAAATGTAAATAAAAGATAAGAGTAATTTAAAAAAAATTACCATTTTACTTATCATTTTGTTACCTGTGATATTCCTCTCTTTTAAAAATAATACTATGAAAATTAAATCTAACATTGGGTCCTTGAATATCTTAAAAGCTTATTTTAAAAGAGTTAAATCTAATGATTAAAATAAAATAGAGGAGTTAGAAAACAAAATTAAGGAGTTAGAAAACAAAATATCATCTTTAAAACATGAGCCCACTAATTAAATGACTCAAATCAAGGATTTAATATCCAAATTGACTGAGGCTCAAGCCAAGCTAGTAATAGCTGAAGCTCAAGCTAGAAACATGCTATTTCTAAGCAAAACTTCCAAACCATTCTTGCATCATCCTCTCACTCAAAGCTTCGTTATCAAAACAAAGGTGGGTTGGGAACCAATGAAATTGCTCCGCAACATTCTTATGAGTCTATTAGACAACCAAGGTGTGGTACTGAAGAGCAAGAGGTTCCATCTACTAACCCACCTTACCATGAGTCAAAGAGTGATGCAACAATGGATACCATCACAAGGAAGAAACATGTAATTTTACCCATTCCTACCGGTGATGATCAACCCCTGACCACCAAAGCCAGAAGAAGCCGAGCAAAGGCAGCCAGAAAAACTACCAAGAAAGTGACTGAAACTAAGTTGAAGATAGACCCAAAGCAAAAGGGTGTGTTCATTTCAGTTGGATTCCAAGTGGTAGGAAACTCTGATTCGGTATACGTATGTAGTACCAATACTCTTGTCCTACCAAAGGATCAGAAGTTAAAGGGAAATATTGCAGATGAAGAAAAGAAGAACAAGAAATTCAATCTTCAAGTTCCCAAAAGACTAACATTGCCTGCATAATGTGTGGTCTGCAAAACCATATGTCTAAAGATTGTTACTACAATCCTACTAGCACACACTATGCAAAAAATGTTAAAAGAGAATGAGTCAGGAAAGGTTTCTCATTTGGACCCTATCATATGGTTCAAGTGATGAAAAAAGGAATCTTGTTTCCGAAGCAAGGTTGTTTTCGGAAGAAAGTCTTTCTTCCGAAGGGAAAATAGCTTCGGAAGTTAAAGCTGTTAAGACTCTTGATCTTTTGCTTGATCACCCTGATATGCTCATCCATAGTGGATAGAGACATGGGGCCAAGTCTCCTTCTGGAGAATCCATACAGCTTCAAAAAGCTCATCATCCTCTGTCTGTCAGCAGACTTCTTCATACTCTTTTGGATGATGGCCCTTGATTTAGCAGCTTTTTCCCTTAGCTTCCTTTTTGTTTTCTTTCTTTCATTGACTATCTCAAGTTCGAGTTGTTTGAGATACTCAAACTCAACATAGTCATAGGACAGGGGAAGAAGTGCTTCTACCTGATAGAGGCCTATGACACTCAGGTAGTTGATCATCTTGATCCTATCTTCTTCTTTATCTTCCTGAGGTTCTTGTTGAATCACATCCTCTTGTGCAGGACTTTCTTAAACTGGGGAGAGGGTAGGCACATGCTTGTACAATCTTTTCTTCCTTCTGTTTTCTTTGATTTGTACTAGAAGCTCTACATCTTCTGCCTCCTTCTTCTCTCTTGACCTTTCCAGGTTAACTAGTTCATTCAACTCTTCCAAGGGGAGAGAGATGACATTATCTATGTCATAGTTTCTTGTCTGCAAATAGTTTATCCTGACTGCCCTTAACTCATCATTCTGTGTATCTGGTCTGGGAGCAGCCCTGATAGCAGACTCCATGAGTCTTAAAGACTCAGCAAAGAACTTTCTCCCCTAAGCTTCCTTTTCCTCTCTCTCTCTCTCCTCCTCCTCAATCTCCTCAGATGTCATCTTTCTTTTTCCTTTGTCACTCACGGACCTTTGTGACTCATGGTGGAGAGAGCTTTGGCCTTCATTGCTTGATGCAGCTTCTAAGCTCTAGCCAAAGAGAGGTTGAGAATCACCTTCACCAGCAGGTGTCTCAAAAAGGGCATTGATCTCTGCAGCAGTTGTGGTGATAAGACTAGGCTCTTAGGTTTTGTCACTGGGCCTTCAGTCAAGGTTTCCCCTATGAAGCTAATCTTAGGGTCTGCCTCAATATCCAGTTGACCGATGACATTGCCTGATTCCCACAATCTTCTTCTAAGGCTGAACTCTATAGTGATCCGGTCTTGGATTCTTTGAGCTAACTTGTCAGCTTGTCTTGATTGGCTTGGATTAACAAGTGGCATGTTGACTAAATCCAGACTGTCATAATAGTTCAGGGTCTGAAAATTGAAGATCTCTTGCTGCCTTTGAACTTTCATGATGATTCTCCTGTTGCTGTCATACCTCCACCCAGTGATGTGATTGGAAGATGGTGGAGATGACATGGCCCTTGGTATCCCTTCCTCAAACAGACTCTGTATTAAGGAGTCTATTGAGTCCATATCAAAATGAGCTTGAGGAAGTTGTTGAGTAGGCACAATTGCAAGTGAGGATGGTGAGTCCTCAATGTCCATACTCCCTGAAGAACTCCTAGATTCTGTGGCAGTGATGACTTTCTCCCTCTTTTTGGTAGCATCACGCACTTGCATAGGTGAGCTAGGAGTTAGGTCAACCACCTCCACAAGTTCTTGTGGACCTGGTTGAGGTCCTCTTAAAGGTCTCCCAGCTAGTTGTTCCTTAAGATATGAAATCTCAAGTTTCTAATCATTGACCCTGTGCTGCAAGGTAGTCACTTGAGATTGACTAACCTTGGAGACTAAATAGGTGCATGTTGTAGAAAGTTGTTGCACCTTTAGTCTTAGATTTCCCTCATCTTCATTAAAAGAATCATTAGGGGATGAGATGATTGGACCAAAGTCCTTAGTCTCACCACCAGCTTCAGGTTCTTGGCTGCTGGATTTTCTCTGCTCACTAGCAATCTCAGTTGAGATGTCAGTGGGCTGAGTTGCCATGGTTGAGGTCTTAATGATGTAATCTTTTTCTAAAGTGAGAGCCTCTTCCATATGGACATCTTGAATATATTCAGAAGTGTCCACCTCAGTTGTAGGTGACTGATGTGGTCTAGAAGTACGAGACTCAGGAGCACTCATCTCTCTTTGAGTAGGGGAAAAGAAGAGAGAATCATGGTACTCACTGAAACCTAAATCTTCATTAGTATAGAAGTCAAGGTTGGGGATAGGTTGATTTAAATCTAAAGGCTGGGGATGATAATTGTCCCTTGAAGGTTGATCACCTGAGTGTTGAGACTCATAGTGATGGCTTAAGGCAGTTTGGGAAAGGTGGCTTATGAGCTCATCAAGCTGAGCATAAGGAACCTCAGCACTGATCCTTGAAGAGATGGGAGTGGTCTGCTCCTCAAGAGAAGTGGGAGCTCTAGTGTCCACTTCCTCCTATATTGGTGAGTGTATGGGGGCCTCCACAGACTGAATAGTCTGAGCAGGGGTTCGTTTGGATTTTCTTTGATAGGTGAGGGTGATTTGAGGCTATTTAGGTGGCTGGGAAGTAGAAGGTGTAGGTTCAACACTAGCTGGTGCGGCTAGGTTGCCACCTTGAGCAATGAGCTCTAACATTTGTGGGACTAGGGCTGTTTCTACCCTAGAGAAGCCAACAGTGGGCTTTCTCAGTATTTTAAAGATGTCGGGCTTCATCTGTCCTAGTTTAAAAATGTTACCTGTTCCCCTTAACTGTGAGCCCAGTTCACAGTTAAGAATGTACTGGACATATCTAGAAAACATGTAATATTCTAAGAAGTCTAAGTTGGCAAGTAAATTAGTATAAACAAATTGAGAATACTTGAACTTGACCCCCTGAATCATTCCATAGATAATGAAGGAGAGATCCTTAGAAATCTGATCCCATCCACCATGCTTGTTGGATAAGCTATGGATAACCACATGGAGCAGGAATCTCCACTGGATGAGACCTTCCCTTTCCTGAAGGTCTTTACAGAGTAATCTCCCGCATAGCCCATCTGCTCAAAAGAATGATTGACAACTTCCTTTAGGAAGAACACCTCACCTTCTTCATCATCCAGCTGAAGATGCATGCTGATGATGGCCGGAGTGATGAAGACTGTTCTTCCCTGCACTGTGGCAGACAGTGTCTTCTCCCCATCCATTACGACCTATTAGCAGGTCTTCTAAAATTCGAGCAGATGATCCTCATATAGTGGAGGATCTTTCTCTGAGAAATGGTAAAGTTCGGGTCATTTCTGTGAGCAAGGTTGGCCATTATGAGGTAGCTTAGGGATGAAGAAAGAAAGAAGAAAGAAAATTCAGAGAAAAATTTGGGGTTTTAGGTTTGGAGGAAGAAGCAGATGATAGAAAGAGGGGGAAACCGTTGGGTTTATATGTGTAAAAGGATTTCAGATAAAGTTTAACAAAAAAGGATAAACTTTGAAATCCAGACGTTGGTCACACCTCTGAAAAAGTAGTTTACTTTGGCTCAAAATGTAGTTTTCTTGGAAGTCAAAAAGCTTCCGAAGGTAAATTATCTTCGGAAGTTTTAATGAAAAAGCTTCCGAAGCTTAAATGACTTCGGAAGAATTTCCTGAGAGTTTTGAAAATTTTGCTTCGGAAGAGAAATTAAGACTTGAAAGCTTTGTACACAAAAGAACAAAGCTTCCGAGAGTTAATTTTGCTTCGAAAGAAAAAGGTCATTTGAAAACATATAAGTGTCTGAGACAAGTATTTAAGCTTCGGAAGATATTTCAGAAATCTCTCCGAAGGTAAAATTTCTTAGACAGTTATTTGTTTTGAAGGCATGATTTTCTTCCGAAGATAAAAAATATCCTCTGAAGGATCAAAATTTTTTAAAAAAAATCTAATGAAAGTCTTCAAAAAAATTATCTAAAGAAAACAAGAGCTTATGAAAGTGATAGACAAAACAACTTAGGACACACATATTTTAAGAAATAATAAGAATTAGTTTTAAGAAAAACGTACTTAAAGTTAATCATCCTAATAGCAGATATTAGATATTTAAATCTTTGTTCATCAAAAGCCTTTGTAAACAGATTAGCATATTGTTCATCTATGCGTACTTTGACTAGTTAATTAACCCCTTTTCATAATTATCTCTTTTTAAATGATACCTGATATTGATGTGCTTGGTCCTTGAGTGCTGCACATGATTCTCTGTGATTGAGATAACACTATTGTTGTCTATGTGAATGGGAGTCTCCTTGAAGTTTAACTCATAGTACAACATCTGATTCTGAATCCAAAGCACTTGAACACAGCAGCTTGCAGCAGCAACGTATTCAGCTTCAACAGTTGATGCAGAGACACAGGATTGTTTCTTGCATTAACATGAGACCACCCTTCCACCAAGAAACTGATATCCCCCAGATGTAGACTTTTCACTCATGTTGCAACCACCATAATCACTATCTGTATATGCATACAAATTAAAGTTAGGATTTTTAGGATACCATAAACCAAGTGTTGAAGCACCTTTATGGTATCTTAGAATCCTCTTGGCAGTGATGAGGTGAGACATCTTAGGGTTGGCTTGATATCTTGCACAAATACATGTAGCAAACATGATATCAGGCCTGCTAGCTGTAAGATACATAAGAGACCCAATCATAACCCTGTAAAGGTGTTCATCCACACACTCCCCCTCAAGATCAGGTCCAAGGGAGTGGTTTCTTGCTATGGGTGTCTTTGAAATCTTACAA